>JAVXUP010001290.1:0-251842 GCA_033070095.1 Escallonia herrerae
GCCGCAGACCCAATAGACTCCAACCGAGGGCTCTACCAGGCCTTACTCGCTAAAATAACATATAATCTGCAGCGGAAATTTAAAACCTCTCCAAACTTAAATTACATTTTTATATTTCCATTTGAATACAACACTTATGCTAAAACTCTTCATAACTTCGATATGTCAACAACTAAGGCTAAACCAACAATCTAAATGCTCAGTGACTTATTCAATGCAGTCTCCGGAGCTCCGCACCAAATTATCCTTCTTATGCTCCTCACCATCACCTTACTTTCAAACCTAAAATGATAAGTAAGGAATGAGCTTCAACGTGCTCAGTAAGTAACCAATAATTCAACTAGCTGGACCATAACATGTCAGAAAATAACTTACTTATATTATAGCATCATTAAGATATCTAAAAATCATAGATTTGATAATCATCAGGTAAAACAAAATAGAGTACATTAAACCAAAAACTAAAGCATAAAATCATTAGCGCAAAACTCATGACAACCAGTTCGATTCCAACATTAGCTCAAACGATATGCTGCGGTCAGCGTACAGGCCCCACTGACTAGGGCCCGAAATCCCTCCTCCATCCGGGATAAAATTATCATGTGGACGCAAGGGCGCACCACCAGCCACAGTACTGTGCATCAACATACAAGTCCCGTTGACTAAGGCCCGAAATCCAACTTTCTCCCGTGGATATAGGCCACAGCAATCGAGTAAACCAAAAACCTCCTTTGGGTTCATCGTGAACAAAATCACTCATCAATTGATTCTCAACCATCCTCATATCCTTTCAATAATCATCAACATGTTCAATATTCACAATAATGTCAATACAATACATTTCAAATCCGAGTTCCATTTCAGTTTCTAGGCAAAACATCATTTACATGCTGGTCCGGTTTTTCTTTGACGAGAATAAAACACTAAAACCTTTTTAGTAATTTAAGCCAGAGCAGTTAAACGTACTTAAAACGATCAATGTTGAAAAACACTACATTTTTAACAGTAGATAAACATATACGTTGTATATAAAAACACTAATTGAATCAAAGGGTCACTTACCTGACGCTACACATTTCCCACATCAAGGTCTCTGGAGTGATAGTCTCGCTGCTACATTTAGTCAAAAGAACGGTCAAGGCCATTCTTTTTATCTCCATGTCTCCAGCTTTGCTATAACCCAGGCATCGTCGATCACGACAGAACATTCCCGTTGAACATGTCTTCAAGCAAATTCAATGCCGCTGTCAACTGCCCAACCTTTACATGCCCGTCCAATATCGTGCCCAGTTCACCATGTCATTCTTGGCATTTAATCACCGTTGCCGAACCTCCATTAATTCACCCGTTTTAATAACCCACCAAATAACCTTGCTTTGCATAGTACTCAGTAAATCTCTAGAACTCACGCTAACCATTCCCTTTTTATGTATGCTCATAACTTATACGCTTCCCTGTCCAAAATGCACAGACCTGCATAGGGTACACCTACACCATGCATACATGCTGTACACAACACACACATACTCATCATACCATTTAGCCGCACAACTTCACCCCATCAACTGATTTTCACCCAAGTAACCCGTCAATTTCAAAATCCTCCAAGCACCTACTACTCAACGCTACAGAATGCACAAACAACATAGACACGTAACCGTACCAATACCACCTGACCATTTCCCACCACACAATACACGTATGCCCATCGCACTGTTACACATACATACACGGGCCTTACACAATATCGTGTTGCCTAAACAGCAATATGCACGTGCACCTCACACAACAGTGTCCCACATGCACTCCCGTACACCCATCATCCAACCACAACCACGCCTACACAATATACACACTGGCCTAAACACATGAAACACGTACACCTACCGGTGCGCACACAACCCACCCAGATACCATAATTACACAGTCATACACATTTCACCCACGACCATTCCATCCCAGTATCATTGCCACACCCATTAACCATTGCAACCAATAAGTTCCCTCATCAATCAACAAGGTCCTAAATTCTATCGACTGTCGCCATATACACTCCACCACGGTTGCCCCCACTCCAGCCACCTCGAGCACCACTGTTAAACCACAACCATTAACTACAACAATATTGAACTCGTATAGTCGATCCCCGTTTCATAGTCAATACCACCAAAATCCAACATACCCGCTGCTAGCTTCCACAACCAATCTACCATTATAGATGCCACTTCCCAACAACCCACAACCATTTGACCACCATGATTGTTACTATTTTACACACAAAGTCAACTTCACACTACACTCCACACTATGCACACAAAACTATTTGTTCATACCCTATTCTGGTCACACCCCAGGACTAGCTAAGGGACCCACTTTGCACGACACATCACCCAGTCAGCGGTCAACTTCTCAACACTCGAGGGCCGGTCAAAGCAACGCATGCTCAAGTCACGTGAACCATTCGTGAAGCGACTTCGGCGTGCCTTCCACCCTTGGCGGTCGGCCACCCCAAGGGGTCGGCCTCCCTCTGGGTTCGGCCACCCCAAGGGTCGGCCTCCCTTGGGGGTCGGCCACCCAAGGGGTCGGCCACCCTTGGGGGTCGGCCACCCCAAGGGGTCGGCCACCTTGGGGGTCGGCCACCCCAAGGGGTCGGCCTCCCTCTGGGGGTTCGGCCACCCCAAGGGGTCGGCCTCCCTTGGGGGTCGGCCACCCTTGGGGGTCGGCCACCCAAGGGGTCGGCCACCTGCCTTGAATACCGACGCCGTCACCTTTGACCGTGCTCCGTAATCACAATAACCGTCGCTCGCGGCCGCGCTCTGCCATAGTCATGACGACCGTCGCTCTCGGCCGTGCTCCGTCGTCGCGATGACCGTCGCTCGTAGTTACGACGACCGTCGCTCGCGGCCGCGCTCCGCCATAGTCACGACGACCGTCGCTCTCGGCCGTGCTCCGTCGTCGCGATGACCGTCGCTCGTAGTCACGACGACCGTCGCTTGTGGCCGCTCTGTCGCCATGACGACCGTCGCTCACGGTCACCCGCCATCCACGCAACGACCCTTGTCGCTCGGAGATCACTCTGCGACCCTCGTCGCCCGCACTCAACCGCGCCCCATGCGCTGCAATCATATTATATGCTCGCGGGATAGGCTACTCCTGCCAGGACACTATCTCCGCCGGGGTGCCTGCGTGACTGGCCTACGTGCTCTGGCACTGGGGGCTCGCGTCGGCACCCCTAAGGACTATGACCCCCGGGTCACTCCGAGATGGGAGCAGGTCTTCGGAAGGGCATCTTGCCTAGTCCACCTGGCAGCTGGGCGTCGGGTCTTCCCCACCGCTGCCAGGACCGTGGGATTCAGTAAGGGCTTGGACTGGAGGCTGGGGCAACGGGCTACTCTGACCATGCTACCGCGGCATGATCAGTCTCCTCAGACAGGCAGAGAGACGTCGCAAGGGCAGGGCAGCACGAACTTAGGGACCGGCAGTCCACAACGGAGGATCAGTGCCTAAACCCCCTGGCGACGTGTCGTTCCCGGGGGGCACACAACCCACCCAGATTTTGCCTATAAATAGTGGACCCACGAGCTTTTTCCCAGTATCTGGCTTTCATTTTGGAACTTTTCACTTTCTCTCTCTAAAAAGACAAGGTCCTGGAATTCTAGTGAGAGAAATACACTTGGCTCACGTCCACGAACCCTCGACGCTGCACCCTTGTCACGGACCATAGACTGTCAACAATGTTCATCGTCACCCTGCCTGCGCAGCGCTGCCAGCCCTCACGACCTGTCTGGGGAGCCTTGCCCTCGGCCCTTATAGATGTCCTTGCTGTCTCCCGCGTTGCCTACCTGGAAGCTGACTCAGACCGCATCCTTTGTGGCACCTCCACGTAGCATCGAACCATTTTCCGCATCATCAACTATTGTACCCTGTTACCTACCAACACACTTTGTATATACACCTTGTACATGGTACACATTCACGCACATACAAACATGCACGCACGCCCACCACCATCGTCGCTACGATTCCACACCCAAATTAACTTCATATCACATTCATCATACGCACCCAGACAAATTTCACCCCATTTACACACGCTCGTCCGACAATAACCACACCTATACACCTGCCACACACACACACACCGTACACCTAAATACCCATCTCGTTCATTCCATTTCATTCACCAAGAACAAAAGCACCCACAAGAACCCATTTCATAATTTATACAGAGTGCTACCAAAATTCTTTAGTTTTAACTCATTAAATCAATAGTATTAAGTGTTACCACCGCCGCAACTGCCAAGCTTCACCTTATATGCACCTCCAGTCACCAATTACCACTAATCGGCTACACTCTCGGTCGCCGTTCCACCACCCAACTCACCGGAGGTAACATAACAGAAGCAACAAACTTTCTCTACCGCTGTGTCGCTGCTGTCAACCATCATCACCACAAACCCATGGCTTCACTGTAATCACCGCCGGTCTCATAGCAGGACCACCGAAGCAAAGATCGGCCACCCTAATCTCCCTCTTCATCATGATGCGATCTCCTAAACACCACGGTCACCGGTGTACCCAATACCAGAAGACCATCACTGTTGCCCCACTGTCACCAGCCACGCACCAACCTCTGGGATCTCCACAAACTGACACATCACCAACATCATCGCCGTCAACTACCGGCGTACGTCACCGCCGGCATATCAACCACCAAATCCTAATTGTCTCGGCATCGGCATCGCCACTGTCGATTCACCTACCGGTCACCCCACCCAGTCTCTCGCTCTCTTATCTCACTCTGTCGGCGGTCATTTGAAAAATAGAGTTAGAAGTGAGCATCGTTTGGGTAGTGGATATTAGCTTATAGTATATTATACATAGATTATGTTCTAACAAATAAATTGTCAATCTATGTTCATTCAGAGATTATTGATCGAGGTTTGGTAGCGCTGCTTAGCTCGGACCGAGGTAAGGATTTTCTGTCCAAACCCTATTTCGTTACTCTGTTTTTCAAATGCTTATAGAATAGTCTTACAAACTACATTGATTCGAAATTATGTTTGATATAAAAGATATTTTTTAAATTGCCCATGAAACCCTAAATTGAGCCTTATAGCGATCGTTTGGAATTCTGTTTCATCTCGTCTTGGAATTCATTGTTCATTTGATATGTTTATTGATTGCTCATCGTAAATTATTTTTAAATTCTTTATTACTTCTCAATGTTGACATGAGTTAGTAACTTGGGAGCCATAAGGATGGTATGTATTATTGGCGTTATAAGGATGGTCTGTTGGATGGGTTTAACTAGTACCTAGATGGACTAGTCAGTGTTACATATGCATATGTAAAGCGATCGAGCACTGCCGGGGTGGCTTTGCTTCTGTACTGCTCATGTTCAATGTTTCATGTTTATGTTTTATTACACTTGAACTGTTTTGAATAGTATCCATTCATGCTTTATTATATCCGAAGTGTTTCGAATGACTATTATTTAAGGGATTGAGTTGAATACTCATCTCTATGTTTATATCGTATTGTAGTGATTTCATCGAAAGTAAAACCCCTCAAAAAGTTGTTATTGGACTTGAATGTAAAATCGTTCGTTTTGTTCATCTTTGTCTAAGTGCTGTATTTCATTAAAAATACTCTTCAAAAGTTTTATATGAAAAATCGTCCGAATCGTTTTGTTATTTTAATTCTTTGTGCGACCTTACTGGGCTCTCAAAAGCTCACTCCCCTTTGACTTCCTTTCTGCAGGTGACAGCCAGCAGTTGGTTACCTGAATAGGGATTAGAGCCGAGCAAGCAAAAGCGAAGGAATTAGATTTTTGGTATTCATCATCAGAACCCCTGCGTGGGTGAATGATATTGTTTAAATTTGTAGGACCTAATTTGATATTTTGCCCACGATAGATTACTAAGATTTAAAATTAACGGTTCAGTTGCTCTGACATATTTGTATTATTTGAGTGAGTTGAGGTAATATTATTTTAATGAATTGATTGAGCGAGTGTATAACGTTTCGGAAAATTCTGGGATGTTACAGCTGGTAACAGAGCTCAGGTATTACGATTCTATAGACTCGAACCTAGGTGAACAGATGATCGAGCATAAGTTTATGATTCTGTAGACTTTTGAAACAAGTGAGGGAAAGCCCAAGTTTTGACAAGAGTGTTAGCGAGAAACCTTAATACCTTAGTTGTACCATATTAATGGCTAGATAGCAAGGTACGCAGTGGAAGCATAGTGCGTTCATAGTTTGATTTAAGTCATCAATATGTGAATGATTACAGGAATTAGCTAAATATTTCGGGGATGAGTAATTATATCTGGTTGGTTGGGTTATGAAACCCTAAGTCATAATCGAAATATTGTAGTATAGTGAAATATTCGAAGCTGGTATTGGTGTTATCGACTCATATTTTGGAGGTTATGTAAAAGATTAGATTACACTTTCGTTTGGGAGTTACGTAGTTAAACCGCAGTGTTAGGACATTGACAGTGTTGTGAAATTTCGAGGACGAAATTTTTATAAGTGGGGAAGAATGTAACACCCCGATACTTTTACGAATTTATTTAAAATTATTAGCGGTGAATATATTTTTACTTAGCGTCGATATTTTATTTAACAACTTTTAGCGACGAAAATTTTGGTTAGCATTCATATTTCTGCTTAACGATTTTTAGCGGCTATTAGTGAATCGGGGTTAGGTAACAACCCGTTAAGAATTTTCCATACACATACATTATAGTCAATAATAATTTGGGCCATTTCGTAATAGTAGAAAGTTTGGGTAAAAAAAAATTTGAATGACTAACGAAATCTTAAGGAGGGTTTTGTTAATTATGCTTTTAGGGTTTTATATATATAACCCACATACTAGAGAGCAGCCGTCCCCATCTTGTTCTTTAGAATTCGGCAGAGAGAGAGAGGAAAAGGAGAGAAAGAGAAGAAGAAGAGCTGCTGTTTGTCGGAATCTGGCGATCGTAGCGACAATTTCCGGTAAGTTTCCTCTTAAACCCTTTTCTCTAGTGCTTCCGGTTTTAAGGTGAAGTCATAAACGAATCTTGAATATTGTGTGGGTGAGGGAAACGGTGTGTTTTGGGACGTAAGGGTGAACACATGAGACTGTGTATGTATGTTTGTGCATGATGGGTGCATTGACGGGGGCATCATGTGGGTTGAGCATGACTGTGTGTATTGTGAGTAAATCTTGGTTTAGGAGTGAATCAATGTGTGAAAGGTATGCATTTGCAAAAGGTGAACTGTGTGTGCAGTGTGTGAATTGTGCCCTAAAGAGTGTATGTGTATGCGGTGTAATTGAAGGAATGCATGAAACAACTGCCGTGATGGCAGCTTGACGTGGGAAGGTGAAGAGAATTAGTGCTGGTCTGTGGTTGAATAGGGTTAGTCTTTGGAGTTAATATGTAGGTGAAGTGCAGTGTTGGAAAATAGAAGAAAAAAAAGAGAGAGAGAGAGGTAGAAACCCACTGCCGTAAGGTAGTGGGTATGAATTGCATTTGTGATGTGGTGTAAGCGGTAAAGGCTTGGAGTGTAGTGTGGGTTGGGTTCATAATGGTGAGGTGTAGTGTATGTAAGTATGTGTATTGTGGTTATAGTGTGTGTTAGCGTGTGCGTGGTGTGCACAATATGAGAGTGAGTGGAGGTTTGTGGGTTGTGTATGGAGTGTGAGTGTTCCAGTAAACTTCTAAGTATGGCTGTGTGTATGTATAAGAAATCAGTAGTGTAAATATATATGGAGAAGATGGGATGCATGTATATGTGTGTGTTGTAAATGTGTCCAAGGAAAAGGGGAGGAGTTGTATTGAGTGGTTGATGCGAGGAGTGAGTGTTCAGGGTTTGCACAGGACTGCTAAGGACGAAGAAGAGGGGTACACAGCAATGGGTTTGAGCATCAAGGTGGTACACTGTGCTTGCACAGCTGAAACACGTGGCTGTTGGACACTGTACCATTGTCCAAAAATGATGAAACTTTACAGGAATGTTCTCCAAGAAAAATTATAATTACTGTTAAAATTTCATATGTTTCTGATGTCGTTTGGTATTTTTAATAGTTTATGTAATTTCAGTTCTTTTAAAATTCATTTGGAGTCTTTAAACCGTGAAAATATTCTGGGAAAATTAGAGTAGTGTTTATATAGTATAATAAAGACTCAGTATAAATTTGATGATTTTTGGAATCGATTTGTTGTCATTTTCAGTATCGCATTGAATTTAGCAAAACGAAAAATAAAGAAATAGTTTTCATGTCTTTTAAATTCGGATTTCAATTCAATAATTTATATATATATTTTAAAGCTATTACAAAAACTATGGGACTTAGTTTGCAGTTGGAATTAATTTTTGGGAATTTAAGGGTTTTTATTGCATTTAAAGAAATTATTTTAATTTGAAAATATTCAAAATATCAAAAAATTCATATTTTGACTTTTTATAATGTTTTAAGCCATAAAAGTGTTTTATTATAATTTAATGTGCATTTGGAGTATCATTACACATTTAAAGAGTGTATAGGGATTTCGGTTAGGTTAGCCGCGTGCGAGGCACGTTTTGGGTTGAGCGATTTCGGAGTTAGAAGTGAGCATCGTTTGGGTAGTGGATATTAGCTTATAGTATATTATACATAGATTATGTTCTAACAAATAAATTGTCAATCTATGTTCATTCAGAGATTATTGATCGAGGTTTGGTAGCGCTGCTTAGCTCGGACCGAGGTAAGGATTTTCTGTCCGAACCCTATTTCGTTATTCTGTTTTTCAAATGCTTATAGAATAGTCTTACAAACTACATTGATTCGAAATTATGTTTGATATAAAAGATATTTTTTAAATTGCCCATGAAACCCTAAATTGAGCCTTATAGCGATCGTTTGGAATTCTGTTTCATCTCGTCTTGGAATTCATTGTTCATTTGATATGTTTATTGATTGCTCATCGTAAATTATTTTTAAATTCTTTATTACTTCTCAATGTTGACATGAGTTAGTAACTTGGGAGCCATAAGGATGGTATGTATTATTGGCGTTATAAGGATGGTCTGTTGGATGGGTTTAACTAGTACCTAGATGGACTAGTCAGTGTTACATATGCATATGTAAAGCGATCGAGCACTGCCGGGGTGGCTTTGCTTCTGTACTGCTCATGTTCAATGTTTCATGTTTATGTTTTATTACACTTGAACTGTTTTGAATAGTATCCATTCATGCTTTATTATATCCGAAGTGTTTCGAATGACTATTATTTAAGGGATTGAGTTGAATACTCATCTCTATGTTTATATCGTATTGTAGTGATTTCATCGAAAGTAAAACCCCTCAAAAAGTTGTTATTGGACTTGAATGTAAAATCGTTCGTTTTGTTCATCTTTGTCTAAGTGCTGTATTTCATTGAAAATACTCTTCAAAAGTTTTATATGAAAAATCGTCCGAATCGTTTTGTTATTTTAATTCTTTGTGCGACCTTACTGGGCTCTCAAAAGCTCACTCCCCTTTGACTTCCTTTCTGCAGGTGACAGCCAGCAGTTGGTTACCTGAATAGGGATTAGAGCCGAGCAAGCAAAAGCGAAGGAATTAGATTTTTGGTATTCATCATCAGAACCCCTGCGTGGGTGAATGATATTGTTTAAATTTGTAGGACCTAATTTGATATTTTGCCCACGATAGATTACTAAGATTTAAAATTAACGGTTCAGTTGCTCTGACAGTTGATGGATTATTTAGTTGCTCTGACATATTTGTATTATTTGAGTGAGTTGAGGTAATATTATTTTAGTGAATTGATTGAGCGAGTGTATAACGTTTCGGAAAATTCCAGGATGTTACACATGTGGTCCCAGGGGCAAATCAGGGTTTCAACTTTTATTTAGGGGCAACTTGGTCTTTTTGTCAGAACCGTTAAGTATTTTGGTATTCCGTTTGTCAATGGACATAAGTGTTACATTTTGAAACTTTGTGTCCTCGCGTGTAATTACCCCCAAACCTCAGGGACATAGGTGTAATTAGCCCAAATATAAATCATGAATTAAAAATTGCGACAATTCAGATACCAATGGTTGTTGTTAGGCTGCGAGTATATATTTTAAAGTTAGAGTACATTAGAAATTAAACAATAAAAACCTCTTCACAAGCAATAGCATGGAAGGAGAGGATGGTTACTTGAAGCTGTGTGAGGCAAAGAAAGAATTGTGCACATGGAAATGAGTATGAGAAACTTTGGAGGTTTTTGTGAATCTTAACGATGAATAACTTGTACTCAAAAATAAATTTTCAAAAACAAACTAATAAAACTAATCAGATAGGAGGCAAAAAGGTCATTTTTCTTTTCATCATTCAATACTTTTCGTGTTAAGAAACATGAGGCTAAAATTTCGGGTTTGTAAATTCTTCAATTGTTCATGCTGTAGAATAAGAGATAAAATGTTTTTGGAGACTTAAAAATGGAAAGTATTAAGTGTGATAATATTAATTTAATGATAGAAAGATTATTTTCCTCTGAAATCTTTTTAGAAATAATAACTCTCCATCTTTAAATATTTTAGGAACGTTATAAAAGGAAAGTGATACATTTCATTAGAAATTGATATAATGTTTGAAAGAAAAGCTTTATTCCACATGGCGAGAAGAGAGTGTGTTCACGTAAACAGTGAAGTGGCCATTTTTTCTCAGTTTCGGCTTTCATATATATATAGAAAGCGATTATAAGGCTAGCCTCACGCAAGTTGCGTGAGGCTAGCGACTAAAACTACGTAGTTTTGGATAAAAAAAAAACCTAATATGCCTTTTCTTTTTCTCTTTTTCTCTCTCTCCCTTCTCCCTGTTTCCCTCTATCTCCCTCCTCTATGTGGCCATCATTCAGAACCCACCACTCTCACCCCTCTGCCATTGAACACAGAACCACCACTTCAGAAAACCAACCACCATCACCATGTTCGATCACCAGCCTCCATCACCGGCGACGCTCACAAATCCATATGGCAGGCCACCCACCACTCCCGCCATAAAAAACCATCGCCACCATACAGGGACCCAGCCACCACCACCTCTCTCGATCCCGTCGCCAGCACCCTTTCTCTCTCTTACATTCCAGATTGTGCCTACCTTCACAATTGGACTTTGTAGCCAATAAGCCCTGTCCACTGCAATCTGTTTCCACCGCCCACACCATACACAACCACCACAGGTTCCACCGTCCACGAGCATTGGGGTTTCATCAGCTTGCAAGCCCTAATAAAAAGAGTCAGGCTCCATCATCAGCGGCAATGGAGCTGGCAATCGAGGCCAACAATGGGGCAGCATGTGTTTGTATAATGCCCGATAAATATCAACGCAAAATCCATTTCGTTATTTGTTACAGTGAAGTGAAGATAATCAGAGTGCACAAGTTCGAGCTTTCGAATCAATCCAACACAAAATCCATCAATTCATTCAATTTTGAATCTTTATACAATAGAGTTTAATCAAATCGAAGTGTATGATTTTAGCAACTTAATTGCACTGATTTGGATTATTGTAGATGTGATGGTGGGAGAGAGCAAGGGCAGTGATCAATTTCAAATGGTGGCGGTGGCTTGAGATTATAGGCATGGTGGGTGGCCTGCAACACGTGTTTACAAAGGTTACAGATGGTGTTGGGTTTGAAGTGTGTGCGGTGGTGTTAGTGGTGGTGGTGGTGTGGATTTTGGGTTACAGATGGTGTTGGGTTTGAAGGTGGTTGACGAGTATAAGAGTGGTTTTGTGGTGGTTGATGGTTTAGCTTTGAGGTGCTAGTGGCTCGTCCTACGAAGTGAAAGGGGGCTGAAGGTGCTAGTTTCTATATGTTGGTGACAAAGAAAAAGGGAGAAGGGAGACACAGAGAGAGGAAAAAAAGAGAAAAGGAAAAGAAAGAAGGTTTTCAAAACTACGCTGTTTTAGTCACTAGCCTCAGCAACTTGCGTGAGGCTAGCCTTATATTCGCTTTTCCCATATATATAATTAGATTTCATTTCTCTCAACTGTAAGGAAAAGAGAAAAGGAAGAAATAATGATGCAAAAGGAGATGTTTCTGGCTCTAAGGGCATAAAATATATGGTCCAGGAGGCACAACGAATAATCAGTTCCTAAGTCCAAATTTAAAAGCTCTCCGACATCACAGTCTTTTCATCCCCGTGTTGCTCCTGATCATGTTTCCTTTCATTCGAGTAGTGGAGGTTTAAGGTAAGTAAACACCCCATTTCATTGTGAAATTATGTGGCTTAAGGAGCCAGCTACTTTGAATATGATGAGTGAAGGCCTAGTGGGATGAGATTTAGGAATGTGGGCTCTACGTTGGCAATTGAACTTATCCAGAGACAACACAATAGACCCACCCCCGCGAGCGTGCCTGTAGGATGGCCTGCACCTTAGAAAGAATACTATAGGCAAGTTATTTTTAGGGTAAATTACACTAAACACCCCTGAGGTTTTACGTAATTACACTCCACTAACGCTATCTTTAAAAATTACACTCAGCTCAAAAAATAACTTTTTCTCTAACGGTGTTAATGGTGCAATGCAAAAAGACATGAATGCCCCTCAGACTGTTTTCTAGGAATTTTAGAGGGGAAAACTTGTTTTTGGAAATTATTGGCATGAAAGCATAGTTTACATGCAAGCACACAAGCACTCACACACATGCACACAGCTAAAAATACACACACACACACACACACACTCTCAAACACAGCCTCTCAGGACCCTGCCTCTCGAGTAAGAAACTACAGTAAAAGGACTCTCAGGACCTTCCTTGACCCTGTGAAAATCTGACAGCAAGTCTACTAAACTGCTTAAGCCTCCACCACTTGTTGTTTCCATGGCCATACACCCCACCCCTGTACTCTACCATATATGAATTTGACACCCTTTTGTTGGATTCACACATTATTATGGCGATGACTTCATCCGGCCTCCTATTTCGAGACTCCCCCTTGTTACCCACTCCCTCTCCTCTAACATTACGTCCCAAAATTAGTGTTAGGCCGACCCATCTAAGAATCTTGAATGTCCAAGCAGATGTTCAGAAGGAAGATATAGTCATCGTAGCAGTGAAGTCACCGCTACACACAGAGGCAAGGTCAAAAACCCTTGGCTCTATAGTTTGTGTTTGGCTTTCACTCCAGGTTCCAGGCTCTTGAGCATTCCACAGATGCCACTTTTTTGAAAACCAAGGTTAGCTTCACCTGTGCCTATGCATGTACCTGCACCGGTGACCCCTTCAAGACCACCGTCATTTAGGCTTTCGCCAATGCCTCGATTACCACTAATGCCTTATTTGCCTCCAATGCCACCAGTGCCATTCTTGGAAGCTTCAGCTTGCCTATTTCAGTAAGTTGGTTTACAAAATAAAATCAAATCTTCTTCAATTCTGCTTCTAGATAGAAGGGCGGCACAAACTGTCTATAATGTTGGTGATGGCATGGAGATGAGTTTAGTGAGAGTGGGTTCAGGGAAAGGTCTGTATACGGGGGTGTGGGTTCATGGGTTTTTGGTGAAAGAAGGATAGGAGTTGATGAGGCAGCCGTGGTGGCTGCCGTGAATGCAGGTGGGTTGCGAGAGGAGCAGCACAGGCTGCTGTGCAATGGAGTTGTTCGTGTGTGTATACATTGGTGGAATGGATGAATAAGTATATATGTGAGGAAGTGTGTTTGCTGAGAGCAAGTGTGAGTGTGGCTATATGAGTGCCGTGAAGTGTGGGTGCACGAGGAGAGGTGGAGGAAGGGAAGAAGTAGCTGTGGAGTTGGCTGCAATTTTATAAAACACAACACTACAAGAAGACCACGCAAGTGAGTAAAGGACAAAGGGGGGGTATTTTGGATATGAAAATTGCATAAAGGAGTGTGTCAGGGAATCTTGTCACGGAGTTGGACGGGCCGTTAAATGTGCGTAGTTGTGTGTAATGCGGGTACAAACCTGGGGGGCGGAGTGTAATTTTTAAAGATAGCGGTAGTGGAGTGTAATTACGTAAAACCTCAGGGGGTTTTAGTATAATTTACCCATATTTTTATCTCTTTTTTGAGATTCAGAAATAGTAAGACCTTTTCCTAGTTGCATTTGGTTGACAAATTAAGGCATGGTATTTACTTGGTAGACATGCATAGTTTTACACATAAGTTCCTTCCAGAATATCAGACATCATTGCACTACGTTAAAGTTTGTTACTTCTTCTGTCCCAGAAAAATTGCTGTAACGTATATAAAGAATCAAAGTCATATATTTTGTATTTTAAATTCTACCCCTAGAGAGAGAAAATGGGAGAAGAAAGTAGGCCGGAAGAGAAAATGAGTTAGTGGAGGATTAAATATCGAGAGAAAAACATATTCCCTCTGTCACAAAAGAAAAAATTGACCATATTTCCTTTTTGGATTATCCCAAAAAAATTGTTTAATTTTCAAATCAAGAAAGATTTCGTATGTGTTTTTTCATATTTATTCTTTTTACACTTTTTTTTATTCTTTTTCAATTTCTGCATTTAATCCTTCACCAACTCATTTTTTCTCTCTTGACCCACTTTCTCCCTCCTCCTCTCGAGATAGAATGCGAAACTCATAAAATATGACTCATATCATACATAAACGTGTAATTCAAACATGATCAAATAATTAGGGACGGATGGAGTAATAAAAAAAGTGTAAGAAATAAAAGTGAGTCAGGAGAGAGAAAATATATTGGTAGATGATTCAATGTGAAAAGAATAATTGAATACGAAAAGTATAAAAAAATAGTAAACATGAAAAAACACAGGCAAAATCTTTCTTAATTTGAAAAGTAAGCAAATCTTTTGAGATAATACAAAGAGGAAATAGGATCGATCTTTTTGAGATAGAGGGAATATATCTTTTGGAAAAATTTTGAAGTTTATACTGTCAAATGATGGAGTTTAAATAACAATTTTTTTATTTTTTTGTGAAATTATGACAAGGTTTAGGTAAAGGGAGACAACATTTTCTATTAAGGGAAAGCAAAGCTTTAGGTGGATTCCAGTAGAACAAGGTTAAGAGGGTGATAGAAAAAGTGTAAGGGAGTGAAACGGTAAATTGATATAAGAAAAAATAAAAGAAAGTAATTGCTGGCACCACCACTATCGCTACCAATGGTGGTAATGGTGACGGCGGTGGTGGGGAGAGAAAAAAGGAGGGGATACATAATATTCTAGAGGGAGATGATAATACACGGTGGACACATAGGTCTTGCATTTAAGGTATGAAACATTTTCTTATGGTCTATCAAATTACCGTTTATGAAAATTCATTCCGGAGTAGTTTATATTTATACCGATTAATCATAGAAGAAAATTTATGATTCATTCCGATTAAACTTCCTCTTGCGTCATAAATCATTTGGTTAAGTTTGACTTGCACGCTTATTTAGAATATGAATTATTTTTTTATGAATTTTCAGTTCTACCCAAAGAGAAGAAAGTGTACCGTGAGAGAGAAAATGAGTCGGTAGAGAATTAAATATGAAAAGAGAAACTAAATAAAAAAGTCTAAAAATGATAAACATGAAAAACGACTTTAGAGATTTGCACAATTTTTTTGGTACAGCCCGAAAAAAAAAACTGATAATTTTTTCTGACACGGAGGAAAGATTAACTAAAGACATTGCACTAGATGAAGGGTTTCAGTGAACATGAGATAAAGTGAAAAGTTCGTTAATAGTTAAAGATGTTGCACTAGATGAAGGGTTTCAGTTTTAACCTGAGATAAGCTGACTGGACCTTAGGCCATGACTGACCACCTTTTCAATATGAAAAGAAGGCAAGTTGAAGGATCTGGCTAGGGGTGTATACGAACCGAGTTCGAGCCGAATATGGGTGTGTTCGAACTCAGTTCGTCTATTTTCTGGGATGTTTGAGTTCGGCTCGTGTTCGTTTATAAGCCAGACATGGATGTTCGAACTCGGCTCGAGTTCGTCAACGCAAAAGTTTGGCTTCGCTCGGCTCGTTTGTCTAAAAAAGCAAATCAAGAGAACACCGGAGAAGAAGAAGAAGAATCTGAATTCATCAGAACACCATTCGTCTTCTTCCACAACAACTGTCGCCGTCATCTTCTTCCACTACCACCACCGCCGTTGCTGTCGTCTTCTTCCCCCACAATCACCGCCATCGTCTATTTCCACCACGTATCATCTTTTTCCACCACGTATCATCTTTTTCCACCACCGTCGCCACCACCTCTACTGCATTTACTAACACCACCAGCTTCATCAACCACTCGTCGCCTTCATCATCAACCACAAAAAACTTTTAAAGAAAAGGAGCTCAGATCTGCTTCTGAAGTCGGCAATTTCTTGGATCTTCACAAGATCGGAGATCGGAGCTATAGAAGAACCCAGATCTGATCTGGGGTGATGGGCGACTGTGGCCTGACTTGGCGGTGGTCTGGCTGGCGGTGTGGGCGGTGGTCTGGCCGGCGATAAAAGACGAGGGCAGTGGGCAGTGGTCTGGCCTGCGATAAGAGACGGGGGTAGAGGGTGTTTGACTGTTCTGACTATCTGAGAGAAGGAGGCTGTGTGGGCGGTGGTCTGGCTTTGGCGTGGGGTGTGGTCAGGCCAGCGGCGTGGGGTGTAGTCTGGCCGGTGATATACTGATGAGCAGGGGAGCAGTGGAGCACGGTGTTTTGACTGTTGTCTCTCTGAGAATTGAGAAGCGAAATGAATTTGGTGATTGAGATAGCCAGAGAGGATAAGTGATCCAAATGCCTCCACGTCCCAGCACACGTCCTCAAATCCCAATAAAGAGATATTTTGTGTAGGTTGTATTTTTTAATGAGTATAAACGAACTGATGTTCATTTATAAAACTCGGCTCGTTAAATAAACGAGCCCTCTTGTTCATGAACATTAATAAACAAACATCATTGTGTTCAAACTCGGCTCGTTTAATAAACGAGCCCTAAAATTGTGTTCGTGTTCCGTTCACCTATTATATGAACGAACATGAACGAGTTATTAAGAGAACGAACCACGAGCTGTTCGTGAACAGCTCGGTTCATTTACAGCTCTAGCTCTGGCCCGTCAAAAGCCGCATTGTAATTAAGAACATAATGAAACTCTTCCTGGTCATGCCCACATTCATAACCAATATTCTCTTGCTCGTCATAAGCCTCGCTAGTTTCGCTAGGAGACCTACCAAGTATAAACTCGAGCATGGCCAAGACCTCGGCCATAGTAGGCCGTTCTGTCGCTTGCATTCTCAGACATCGCTTCGCAATTTGCACAAACTCACGCAAACAATCGGCCTAGATCTGCCCCCTTATTTTAGGATCAACAATTTGATCCGTTCCTTCGCTAATCGAAGATACGGCCCATCTTGCTAAACTATGTTTTTCCTCCTCATCCACTTTTGAATCCACAGTTGGTCTCCCGCTCAATACCTCAAACAGCACAACTCCAAATGCGTACACATCGGATTTAGTCGTCGGTATGTTTGTAAAGATATACTCCGGGTCTAGATAACCAAAGGTGCCCGCAAACGCTGTCGTGCTAGGTACATGATCCTCAATCTCACCTATTCGGCATATCACGGACAAACTGAAATCCGAAACCCTAGCTTCATAGTTATCGTCGAGCAAAATGTTGGAGCTCTTCACATCACGGTGTATGATCGGGCACCTCGCGCCACTGTGAAGGTAATCTAGTCCACGCGCCATGTTCACCCATATCTTCAGTCGCCGCACCCAAGACAGCAAAGAATCGGGGTTTTTACGGCCGTGGAGGTGACGAGCTAGGGTTCCACACGACATGTACTCCTGAACGAGAGCCAGCTCGCAGTCGTCGCAGTAGCCGATCGGAGAGACCACGTGGCGGTGGCAGATCTGCGACAGGACCGATTTCTCCGACCTGAATGTCTCCTGTTCCCGGCGGGACACGGACTTCCACCACTTTACAGCGACGGTAGTCCCGTCTTCGAGGGTTCCTCTGTACACCATGACGGATCTGCCTCTGCCGATGAGCAGCGTGTTTTCGAAGTTATTGGTGGCCCATTTGATCTCGGAGAGCCGGAATCGGCAGCAAGTCTGGTCGGGCGACCATTCCATCGTCGGTCGGTTCTCCCGGCGTGAGTGGAACTAGTTTTGCAGTTGAGCAAGAATGACTGAATGCATTTGGTCAAGAAAAGCTGATCTGCCAATGGTACTCTTATAAGGTCAAGGGCATCCATTTTTGCATTGCTTCAGTGTAATTTCTTTATTCCCAGTTCCTGGCCTCTCTCTCCAGGTTTGAGTTTACAATGCTGATCGACACATCTAAGCCGCAGGTTGCTTTTTTCTAGAATTGGCTTTGAGCGTTAGCAAAGGAAACCAGTTGGGCGTCAGCAAACAGTCACCGCGTAGTCCACTGTGTAGACGAAGAAAAATGGCTATCTTATCGCGTACTCCATCATTCAAGACCCACTATCAAGTATCCCATAATTCAAGACTTTTAAAACAGGCCTAAAGCATGTTCAACCGGCCACCGGAACTGTTCCCCCTTCGCGGGGAAAGCAAATCGCCGTAGCAAACTTGTCACTCTAACACATTTGACTCGAAATCGAGCGGCTAGAGATGTCTAGAATTGGGCCAACCCAGCTGGGCCCAGCAGGCCAGAAGATGGATCGGGCCAGACAGGGCTTCGGGCCTTGGGAACCGGGCCAGGCCAGGCCCAGCCCAAAGCTAGGATATCGAGGCCCTATTTAAGCCTAAGCCCTAGGCCCTAACTTTAGGGCCGGGCCCTGGCCTGATTTTTTTTAATGTTCATGTTTTGTGTTGCAAAAATATTAACGAAATAAATTTTTTAATTGGCTCTCCTCCTTTTATCGGGGCTTGGGACCGGTTGCTTGTAAACAAGCAGGCGAAATTATATATACATATAGAGAGCCGATCCACATTTACCGTTTCTCCACCACCCATCTAGCCGTCCACCTGTGAAAGTTAACGGCATGTATTACCTTTTTTTTTTACTCTAACTTTTCTGACTGTCAATCTTTGTAGCGGCTAGGAATTATGCCAAAAATATCCCTCACGTGCTTCCCAAGACTCCCTCCCACGCCTGTCAAGAAAATATTTTTTGTTTGACCTCCACTAAGTGTAGCGGTTAGCGGTTAACTGCTATACTTTGTAAAGGTTAAGGGAATTTTTGTTCCTTTGTGTGTCCAGCCAACCACCGTGACAAACAACCACTACCGAGCACACCAGCAACTCACCATGGCCAAACACCAAAGCCAAACGTCACATATTATAACAGTGTAATGGATCTAAAAAGGTTCCTTTAATCAATTGAAAAGATGAAAATAAATTAAAGGAACCTTTAATGAATTGCTTAAAAAACTTTAATCAATTGGAAAAATGGGATCCCATCACAGTTCAAGCACTGCCGTATATTTTTCAAATCACGATCACAATATCACGGTCACAATATACCCACCATCGTCGACTATCAACGCCTATCACCACCCAACACCAACCACCAAACCTAAAACCACCCACCACCGAACCCAATCACAGTCACAGTACATCCACCATCGTACCCACCTCACCCACAACCACCGCATACCCACTGAGCAACACCACAGTAACCACCAAACAACCCACCATCAACACCACCTCCACCCGCACCCCCTTCCAACCCTACTGCTACTTCTACAAATCTAGAGAGGGGAGCGAGAAGCCAAAATCACCTCAACCTGCACCCCCTACCAACCCTATCATCATATTAAGACTTGATTTTGACTATTAACACCTCAAAATAATTTTTAGAACAAAATAAATACTTAAATATAAAGAAGACATAAATTACATGTCACATTTTTGCTATGGTGTTCCATTCCTCCTTTACATCTACTTATTATAGTTACATATGCATCATGATTCTTTATTGTAGCTTATTATTGAAAATTTTGGATCTATAATTATCATAAATTTAGTTGACCTTATAAGAGTTAAAAATCAAAATCTCCACCTTCTAAAACTCTACATAGTCAATGTATCAATATATTAGAACTTGATTTTGATTAATAACACCTCAAGAACGCTTTAAATAACAACATAAACACTTCAACATATAAAAAAACATAAGTCACTTATGAAAAAAATTGTAGGACACAAATTAAAAAGCTTTCTTTGCTTTATACAGAAGCGACATGTAAAAAGAATGAGTTAATTATTGCAAATAATTTAAAAATACCATTATGAGATTTTACTTCATCAGTTAATTCTAATTATATGACATTGAACTTTAAACACATAATCTTTTTCACATGTCTTTTTCTTATTTACCCCTCTTACTTACTTATATGTCACGTGATCTTATTTGTTTTAATGTCCTTTTTTTTACACAACTTATTAATTTTTTACTAAAATTTATTATTAAAATATTTATGAACAGTATTACCCCCATTGTTGTAAACCTTTTAAAACTCGAAAAATAATTCCTAAAAAATTTTAATTAGGTAACATTGAACTTTCAAATACATTAGATTTTTCTGTGCTTTTTCTTCTTTTTATCCCTCTTACTTATGCAACATGTCATCCTATTTGTTTTGGGAATTTTCTTTTTTTCTCCCAATTTATTAACTATGTATTATAATTTATTGTTAAAAAGACTGTGGGTGTTATTGGCCGAATTTTGGTAAACATTTTAAAACTAGAAAACTAACTCTAAAGTTTTTAAAACACTACCTTTCGAATTACATATTATGCCTTAATTTTGACTGTTAATCCTTTACCTGCACTTTAAAATAACAAAATAGAATCTCACAAATACAAAGTACGAAGACCATGTATAAAAAATAAAGATCAATACCTAACAGTTTTTCATATAAGCAATATAAGAAACGAATGTCATTTCATTTTTAAATATCTTTGAAATGCCAAAATAGCAGTTTACGTCAAAAACTAAATTTAATATAATGACTCAAAGTCTAAAGTAAAATCATTTACTTTTTTGAATGTCTAAAGCAAAGAATAAAATATAATGCATTTTTAAATTAATTACTCTAGAATATCTTCAAAAATTGATCAAAACAGCACTTTTAGAAATTGTTGAACATGATTTTAAAGTGAAACAATGAAAAACAAGGATTGTCACTGTAATGTTACGCTCTTTCTTTTATAGGGTTAATTTTATCTTTTAAAATGATGGTTGTCTAAGAAATTTTTGGCCGTTACTTAGGTCATCAGAAGTTGCCTACAAACTCCCATACAGTGAAAATCAATGGTCGTTGTATACTTTTATTGGCACTTATTTAGTGACTTTAAATTTTAAAAATTGTCAATTATGGTGTCAACAAAAATGACACTAAGTATATTTATCGATCATAACTGTTTTGTATAGAGGGTTGTAGGGTTTTTATGGGCGGTAGGTAAAATTAATTCATTATCTGAAATGAATTAAAATTACTCCGCGTACTTCCATTTCTATTATAATGTTTATTTTTAGCTGACTTTTTATGTCTACACAATAAATTACTAATTGTATAGTTCTTGTACATTTTAATTCATTTATGTTTTAATTCTTATGTATATATAGGGTAATCTACAAAAAAAATAATGTTAAATATGTGATATTCTAACTTTACAAACTTTTATAATCACCTTAATATACTATAAGCTTAGAACTTAATGAACAATCTACAAATCAAAGATAAAGTATAATAATTTTGTAATTTTAGGCAATTACCCATGTACCACGGTCTAGACAGTTGTACGAATATTCACCGCCATATAATTGTTTAACCTCAAACATAAAATAAAAAAAAAGTTTTGTAAGATGATATGACATTTTTATAATCATTCTGAGAATAATTAACTGTACAATACACACGTATTTTCAAATTAATTAATTGTCTTAAAATATTCAAAATTAAATGGATGGTCAAAAAAGCACCAAACATGACCATGAAATGAAAAAAATTAGAATACAGATATTGCCACTACAACACTATAGTTTCTTTTTTCAGGATTATTTCTATATTTTAAAAGATTGGATGTCTGAAAGGAAGTAAAATAGCTCAACTTACTTCCATTTTTGCTCTAGGGTTTTTATGGCATGTCTTTTAGTAGGTTTATTTAGTCTAGAAAATAATTTACTAAAAAAATTGTTTGTGCCTTTTCTGTACTTTCTTTTATAAATTTTAAATTTCATTGTAGAGGACTGAAGTAGATGCCTAATTTAATATATGGTAAGAAGTTCTATCAAAAGTACTTATAAAATAGAACTGTTGATCAATGATGATGCACCACATAATATGAAAAACTAAAAAAATATCTTGCACTTATATAGATATGGTAAGCTAAATGAATAGCGTAAATATAATTTTGTGTCTAAATTCTTGAAATTTAACTTTTTCGTACAAAAATAAAATTTCTACCTAAAATACTAAAGAACAAAGTAACATTCTAATTTGACGTGAAATAATTGATTACCCATTGTATGCTTCAAATTTTGAATACTTTATTTTGAACTTATGAATCTTACTAATTTTTTAAGCTCTATAACATGATTTACTATTTTGAAACAATTTTGGGATTATGCTTTCATTGAATTTTTTTTTGTTATGATACCACTTATATGAATGCATGAACTTGATATGTTTTGAATTCGATGGTTCACTTCAAGTGGATACGAATAAATAGTAATTTTCAAAACTATCGACATGATCCTTAAATACATAACCTTAACTCTACCAAAATATGCTAAAATTCAAACATACTCATTTGGTTTAAATAGAACTCATCCGGGCCTTGCCCGGGTTACTGAACTAGTGTGTGTATGTGTGTGTCTCTCTCTCTCTCTATATATATATATATGAACTAGTGTGTGTGTAGCTGAAGAAGTCTCTTCTAATCGCAACATACAGGATTTTTAGGGCTCTATCTTTGCGCCACGTTGGATTTTTTAGGAACATTCTCCTTCTGGCACATAAGTTTCAACTTTGCATGTGATAATCCTCAACTTAATTGGTCTCTTCATTAAGAGTCCAACTTTTATAAATTAGATACATAAAGTTCATGAATCCTTTTTGTTTTGGTTTCTTTTCTTTCTCTACCCTACTTATCTCTTTGTTATGATTTATTATTAGAAAATTCGCAGGTATAATTGGCCTGATATTTATAAACTTTATAAAACTAAGAAACCAATTATACACCTTGTAAAACTCTACCTAATCAAAATACTTATATATTAAGCCTTAACTTTGACTATTAACACCTCAAAATCACTTTTGAATAGCAATATAAAGTCTCTTAAGGTATGGTTATTAAAGATCAATATTGCACAAATTAAAAAAAAAGTTCTTCTTTTGACATAAGCAACATACAAACTAAGAATGACTTAATTTATAATAAACTTAAATATCAAAATAGTAGTTTATGTACAAAATTGTTATAATTAATAAAATTTAAGGTCTAAAATAAAAACCAAAAAATACTCCAACAAATGCAAATAATAGACACTACACTGAAAATGACTTAAGATACTAAGTACTGTTACACTTCTACTAAAACCTAAGCTCTGAAGGTTTATGCATTCTTGATCTCTTTATTCCATTCACTCTCATACCAGGCATTTTTCTTCCTCTGCCCAATCCATTCTTATTTTCTCTCCCATCACAACAATGCTGTCTCATTACCATCAAGCAGAATAAGATTACATGTCAGTCTCGCTTTTGAGTGCTTCTTCAGAGTATGTGAAATATATAACTGTCGTTTGTATTATGGTCACAGTCAAGCAGATTTGAAGGAGAGAAGGATTTACAAGATCAAACCGAAGAGGGAAACAAATTTGAAATAGAAGAACCTTTATTCTAGCAGCACGCGTGAAGGTAAAAGCTGGAGAATTCTACTCAATACCCTCAGACTCACAAATCTGTACTCAATATCCTCAGACTCACATACCTGTTGCAAAATTTACTAGCATAAAGTTCATCCAAATGGCCGATTTTTGTTAACAAATATTCAATAATATTGCATATGATTAAGTACTTGAACGAAATGTCTACCCTGCAATGGTATTAAATTTGTATATTACTACTATGATACATAGTTATGCAAGTATATTATACAAGCATATGTTTAATACCAGTGATGTCAATGCCAAAGAAAGAGTATTGGTAACTCAAGTTGTATAGCTGCTATATTATGTTTTGCTTGTGTGTAAGTTATTTTTGGTGGAGTCAGATATTTTGCCAAAGTTATAAATTCAAATGTTTCACTTTGTCGCTCTTATCTTTTGGCTAGACACGTGTTAAAAGTCATAGTATATTAAGCTTTATTTTTCTCATCGCACAAAATTATTTTAAGCTATTATCAGCTTGAAGTGGAAGTTTATTTACGTATCTTTGTGCTTGATGGAAAATGGAACCTTAGTCATACATAGCAGTAAGTGAAGTCTTTTGAAGCTCAAGAATAAGCATAACCAGAGATATGTTTGAGTAAGACAGTCATTTACTATCAATAAAAATTTCAAAAATATGTTACGGTTGCATCTAAAATTCTAGCTATGCATATTTTTGGTGACAAAAAGCTAGAGTGGTGTATCTGGAACCTTCTCTTTATTCTAATTGTAACAACCCGATATTTTTAGGATTTAATTAGAAATTTTAGCGACGTTATTTTTTTATATACTTGGCATTGACATATATATTTTTTTAGCGACGATTTATTTTCTTAACATTAATGTATTTAGTATCAACTTTTTGGCGACAAAAATAGTGAAGTGGGATCATGTAGCAAAACCATTAAAATTATACTAGCACGAAAAATATATCGTAAATATTTATGTGGGCCTTTTTGTAATAAGAGAGAATTCATGTAAAGAAATTAGAATGATTATAGGAAGTTAGGGAGATTTCGGGTAAGTAGCTAACCTAGGTTTTAAATATATATACCCCATTATAGGGCAGCCTTTCCCCCAGATCTTCTCTTCTTCAGATTTGCGGCAGAGAGAGAAGGAGTTCGGCTGAGAGGGAGAAAGCAAGAGAAAGAGAGACAGGGGAAGAGATCAAGAAGATTTTCCTGGCGATCGGATTTGGGTTCTCCGGTCAGTTTTCTTTTCCAGCTTTTTGTCTCTATTCAATAATAGATTTCAGTGAAAAGGGAGGCATGAGAGATCCGTGAGGACTTTTGGGTTTATGGCTGATTGTAGATAATTTGTGGGGATAATGGGTATATCACAGATGTGGGGAGAGAGTGTGTAACTTGTGTAAGTGAGGAAGGAGAGCCCCACTGCCGTGAGGCAGTGGGATCAAGGGAGGTCATTACCTTGCTTTTTGTATGGAACCTGGGCTATGAGGGGTTTCATGTGTGGGTGACAGCCTTGGGCTGTCATGGTTGAGAAACTGAGAGAAGGAGATGGTAGCCATGGGTGCCGTGAGAGAAGGAGGCGCTGGACAGGCATGGGCTGCTAGGGAATGGTTCTCGGTGAGGTAGTGCATATGGTTTTTGGGTGCAGCGGGGTGTGGGTTTCAGTTGAGAGAAGGTGTTAGATGTGAAGGAGAAGCTGCCGTGGGTATGCAAGAGAGTGAGCAGCCAAGGTGTTTAGTGATGCCGTGAGTGATCGAAAAGATGGCAGCCGTGTGGTGTGTTTTGGCTTGTATGTGAGTGTGTTAAAGGGACAAAAGAGGGTAAACTGCCATGGGTAGTATGTGGGTGTGATGTGTGCGTGTGCAACTGTGTGATGTGCGTGCATGGTTTGTGTCAAGTGAAGAAGTGGTTGCCAAAACTGCCCCATATGTGTGTGTTTGGCATGGGTGATGAGTCGCATGAGTGTGTACATGTGGGTTTTATAGAGAGATAGGGACCATAAGTTGATGGTTTAAATTTATGGAGAGAGGGAGAAGGAGGGGAAGCCGTGATCACAGTGGGATGTAGGCAGTAGGCGTTTGTATATTGTGTGTGATTTTGGGTGCATGAATGCATGCTTGAGTGTACAACCATGTGGGTGATCAGTGTATGAAAATGTGAGGGGGTGTAATGCCGTGGGGTGTAAAATGCAGGAAGGTGGAAGTGCAAGTGGGTGAGTGTGTTGTGTGTGTGCGCCTGGTTGCAAATAAACTGTGCAGCTGAGTAATGGGGGGGGGGGGGCTGAACTGGGTTCATGGGAAAGAAATGAGAAGAAGAAGAAAAGAAGGAGAGGGGTTGATGAGGCAGCCGCCATGCTGGTGGGTTTGCAAGGGAAGCAACACAAGCGCTGTGCTCAGCAGTGCATATGGCTTTTGTGTGCGTGCATCTGGATGGGTAGTGTACACGATGGGTTGGTGCATTGTGTGCATGTGTGAGTAGAGTGAAATGGGGGGTAGAGGTGCATTTGTGAAGGGAGGTGCAAAGTGTGCGTCTATGTTGCAGCGGAGTGTTAGAATATTAGGAATGTTTTGGTGGGTATGGAAGGCAAGGTAAAGGATATGTATGGGGTGTGAGAAAATGTGTATATAGATACATGGGTATGCCCATGAATGGGTGGGCAAGAAGATGAAGCTACTGCCTCACGACAGTAGCTTTGAAGGAACTTATGTGAGCTTATTTTATGAACATAGATGGGTAAGGATGATGGCGACAAGGTAAGTGTATAGATTAATGGAACTACATGTGTTACATACATGTGTGCTCACTCTGTGCATGAGTTTGTATATATGTGAAGGTGTATGGTGTATGTGATGTGTGAGGGAGGGATGACAGAAGGGTGTGTGTGAGAGAGTATTGTGTATTTTGTGGGCTGTGACAGAGAAGAAGGGAAATGCGGATCGGGTTTGACGTTAAGTTCGTATGTACTTATGCTAGTGCACGCTTTTCGTTAGAACATGAAAATTTACAGTATAATACCTTAATCTATAATAAACGTTCTGTTAAAGTTTTACAACTGTCTGAAATCAAATGTGTTTTTAGTATTGTCTGTAATTTCAGATTCGTAAAATTCTTTGGAGCCCTTAAACCCTGAAAATGTTCAGGGAAAAAGTAGAGTAATGCCTATATTGTATAAATAAGACTCAGCTTGAATTTGATAATTTTTTGAGCTGATTTGCTATAGTATCTGTATCGCATTAGTTTTAGCAAAACGAGTAAGTTAAAAATAGTTTTGATGCATTTTAAATTCTTATTTTAATTTCTATAATTTTTATAGGCATTCTAAAGCTGCTATAAAAATTCTGGAAATTTATTTTCAGCTAGAAATAATTATTGCTATTTATGGGTTTTATGGTATTTAAAGAAATTATTTTAATTCAAAAATATTCAAAAATTCAGAAAATTTATATTTTAACTTTTAATAATGTTTTAAGCTATAAATTATTTTAGTGTAAATTATTATAAATTCTAGAATGTCGGTACATGTTAAGGAGTGTATAGGATATTCGATTAGGTGAGCCGTATGCGAGAAACAGTTTTGAGTGCGCGATTTCGGAGAGAGTAGGTACGCAGTGGATATTTAATATTAGGGTTTATAGTGTATTTGACATAAATTATGTTCTAACAAATAAATTGTCAATCTAGGTTTATTCAGAAAATATTGATCGAGGTTGGTAGCATCGCATAGCTTGGACCGAGGTAAGGATTTTCTGTCCGAACCCTATTTTGTTACTCTGTTTTTCAAATGCTTATAGAATAGTCTTATAAACTACATTGATTCGATTTTATGTTTGGTATAAAAGATATTTTTGAAACTGTCCATGAAAGCCTAACTTGAACCTTAAGCGATCGCTTGGAATTCGTAATTTGTTTATTCTCGTCTGTTTTATCGATTCAATTATCATAAAATGTTTTGAATTATATTTATTGTTTCTCAATGTTGACATGAGTTAGTAACTTGGGAGTCATAAGGATGATCTGTATTGTTGGCGTTATAAGGATGGTCTGTTAGATGGGTTAACTAGTACCTAGGTGGACTAGTCAGTGTTACATTTGCATATGTAAAGCGATCGAGCACTGCCGGGGTGGCTTTACTTCTGTACTTCTCATGTTCAACGTTTCCTGTTTATGTTTTATCGCACTTTAAGTATTTTAAAAAAAACAGTTATTGGTTTAAGGGAACAGAGTTGATACTCATCCCTATGTTTATATTGAAATTGCTATGGTTTTCTTTGAAAGCCCTTTTGACATTATCATTTGATTGTATATAGAAAAATTGTTTGAATCCTTCTGTTTCCCGTTTTAAAAGTTTTTATTTGGCTTAAATATAAAATCGTCCGAATCGTTTCTATTGTTTTAAATCTTTGTGCGACCTTACTGGACTCTTAAAAACTCACTCCCCTTTGACTTCCTTTCTGCAGGTAGTAACCAGCGTTAGAATTCTTGAAATTGGATTTGAGGCTAGCGAGTGAGTGAATTTAAGTTACCGTATTTTTTTTTCTATTAGAACCCCTGCGTGGGTGAATAGTATTGTTTAAATTTTGTAGGATATCCATTTGGTATTTTACTTATGAAATCATATAAGAGTATGATTTCGTTGATAGTTAGTTGCTCTGACAGATTGATGGTATTATTTGGTTGAGTTTGAGATAGTATTATCTTAGTGTAAATGATCGAGCGAGTGTTAACGTTTCGAAAAATTTCGGGATGTTACACTAATAGTGTAGTTGCCTTATATATATAGTCGAATCCAATAGTTAGTGTGTACATTTCGACAATGAAACTTTGTTGTGTCTTCTTACCATTATTCTTTTTATGTGGCATCATAATATGCTTATACGGACTTGATAGTAGGGGAAGTTCTCCATTGTGGGTTAAATCTTTAAATCTCGATAACTGAAGAACAATCCAGAGCTTCCAATGTACTTTTGTGTTAGGCACTTATCTTATTTACACACACTTTATGTTAAGAGTTATTTGCACTCCCCTGATATCTTCTCGCAACCCTATTTTTGCTACAAATAACCATGCATAAAAGAGTTAAAAAACCGTCGCAGTTTTACACAAGATGCTATAACATTTTAGCTTAAGGTGATAAGAACACAATGTCATTCGATACATGATAGATTACATGCAACTAAATGAATAATAGAATAATTTTATTAATAATTTGATAGCACTAGCTAACGGATCCATGCAACGCACATGACGTTCTGTAATTTCTCAAATATTGTCTAATATTTATTTCTATAGATACTTTACAGCTGTTAAATTTCCTAAATTTCTCAAAATATTTTTTAAAATACATTTTTATAAATTATTTATAATTGTTATTGTTTGAATTTCTTGCAACAAATTTACTATATAAAATATTGCCTTTGAATAGAACGTTTGGAAAATTAGCTTTATAAAAGCATACCTTAACATCAAAGGTAGAACGCAAACGTTATAATTAAAAGAAAATCACCTTATATACTTATAATGTCTTTTCAGTAACGTTTGGCGACGACATATGACGACAATCTCGTACTACTATTTAACTAAATTTAAACTTTTTAGTTTAATATTTAGAGCATTGTAGATATAATCTCTAGCATATATCAATGATATATCCGGAACCAATATGATTATAAAAAAAAGTCAGTTATTTGTACCCTCACTTCCCTTTTGTGAGTTTAATCTAGTAAAGAGTGTTATAACTTATTTACTGGTAGTGTATATAAACCTCAATTTTTCTATAAGCATAAATGTCAATTTCACTCACTTTCTTTCTTCGTGAGAAACTCTTTATGTGTGTTTTTTGTCCCATGCATAATGAAAAGAAAAAATAGTATTGAAAGTGTTTCTATCTATACATAACTTATTAAAGTTTCGCTAACATGACTTAATAAAAATACCATTGGAATATTAGATTAGTGTAGCCCAGAGCTAGAAAGTGATTAACCACAAAAACATAGTCTTGCCTAATTAATGAAACTTTAAGGAATCAAAATGTGGGACCAAAAGTAAAATCGGAAGATCAAAGTCATTCTAGGGAAAAAAAAGTTTTACTGCTTCTAGTCTTGGATATAGTTTATGTACCTTCAAGTTGCTGGTAGAACTAACCTAAAATCATTATGTTTTTATTTAAGTTCATATCTTGTCCGCTTAAGATTCTCAGTGTAACCCGTTCACGAATATTATACTAACACTACCTCTGAGTACCTTAGCGCTATCATTGCCACTACAAATGCAGTTGCCTTCACCATAGCCATAACTTTTGCTCATCTGTGCACTTTCATATTTCTATTGTTAACTTTTTTAGGTTAATCACTTGTTCAATCCATATGTAGATCATAACTTATCAATCATAACTTATCAATCAGTACTGTAACGTACATTAGTATTATCTTGCAACACCTTAATGCCACCACTACAACAACTCTAACAAAAATCATCACCTCTTGCACTACCACCATTTAGTTATGACTATCACCACCACAAGCATCAGCATACTACACGCCAACACCGCTGCAACCACATGTTGTCACTACATAAATCCAAATCTCAGTAACAACACCCCAATTCTATCACAACAATTATCATTATCGTATTTAGCATAGCTGATCACTCGCATAATTGTATATATTACCACCCTCACACTCTCACATCTAGCACCGACATTTCGGTTATACCATTACCACCCTTAGGCCACCCAAGCTTCTCCCATTTTTGTATTTGTCTATGAAGGGTAAAGGATTCTTATAACTAATTTATATTGTCGTCTCTTTTATTCTACAAACTCATTCTCAGCTTATCATAAATTATTCTTCAATCGATTTTAATTTTTCTTAGAGATCCAATATAATTCGTTCTGAATATTTTGTTCATATTGTGCATAACATGTTTGTGCATAGGGTGAAAGTTACTATAAAGCTTATGGAGAAATAAGATTTCTTTATAGAGGAAGAAAAAAAAATCAAAACAAATAGGATGATGTTTTGCATAACTAAAAGAGGTAAAAAGTAAAATATACTCTAAGAAAAGCTTACCTTTAATTTGTAAAGATTAATCATTAATTTCATACATGATTTTCGTTGTTTACATTTGTGAGATTTTATTTATATTTGTGAGATTTTATTTTATTTATTTTAAGTGTTTTTAAGAAGTTTAGTAGTCCAAATTGAAGCCTTTTTGAATTGTGTAGAGCTTTTAAAAAGGTAGATTTGGTTTTTTAATTTTCTAAGATTTACAAAATTCAGGCCAATGACCATACTAAAGAATTTGTACGTAGGGAATGATTTTCGTATTTTATATTTTTGAGATTTTATATTGTTATTTTAAAGTACTTTTGAGGTTTTAATAATAATAAAAATAAAGTCATATTCGTTTCTTATATTACTTATATGAAAAGATGTTAAGTATTAATATTTATTTTTGATACATGATCTTCGTACTTTATAATTGTGAGATTCTATTTTATTATTTTAAAGTAAACTTAAGGTATTAACAGTTAAAATTAAGGCATACTATGTAAGTATATTCATAGATAGTGTTTTAAAAACTTTAGAGTTAGTTTTTTAGTTTTAAAAGGTTTACAAAAATTGGGCCAATAATATCCATATTTTTTCAATAATAAATTATAATACATAGTCAGTAAGTTGGGGCCAAAAAATAAAATCACCAAAACAAATAGAATGATGTATCGCATAAGTAAGAGAAGTAAAAAGACTAAAAAAGTTAATGTATTTTAAAGTTCAATGTTATATAATTAAAATTTTAAAATTGTTTTTCTAGTTTTAAATTGTTTACAATAATTGGGACAATAATGTTTGCAAATATTTTAATCATAAATTTATTAAAGAGAGGATATGTTGTGTACAAAAAAGAAAAAGACATTAAAGCAAATAAGATGATGTGGCGCATAAGTAAGGGAGGTAAATAGGAAAAAGAACACTTAGAAAAGCTTATATATTTTAAAGTTCAATCTGATATAATTAGGATTAACTGATAAAGTAAAATCTCATATTGGTCTTTTTAAATTATTTACAACATTTAACTCATATTCTTTTTACATATTGCTTCCATACAAAGAAAAAAAAGTTTTTAATTTGTGGCTTATATTTTTTTTTCATAAGTGACTTATGTTTTCTTTATATTTGAGTGTTTATGTTGTTATTTAAAGTGTTTTTGAGATGCTAAATAGTCAAAATCAAGTTCTAATATGTTAATACATTGATTAGGTAGAGTTTTAGAATGTGTAGAATTGATTTTTTACTCTTTTAAGGTCAACTAAATGTATGATAATTATACCTCCAAATGTTTCAATAATAAGTTACGATAAAGAGTCGTGATGCATGTGTGACTATATTAAGTAAAAGAGGAATGAAACACCAAAGTAAATATGATGATGTGTAATTTATGTTTTCTTTAAGTTTAATTGTTTATTTTATTATAAAAAAGTATTTTTGTGGTGTTAATAGTGAAAATCAAGTCCTAATATGTTGATACATTGATTGATTAGGTAGAGTTTTAAAAGGTCTAGAATAGATTTTTTCACTCTTATAAGGTCTACTAAATATATGGTAATAATACCTCCGACTTAATAATAAATTATAGTAATAAAGAGCTGTGATACCTGTAACATCCCGGAATTTTTCGGAACGTTATACACTCACTCAATCAATTCACTAAAATAATATTACCTCAACTCACTCAAATAATACAAATATGTCAGACCAACTAAACCATTAATCAAAGTATTTTCACTCAATGTATAATTATATCTGAAAACTAATTTAAACCTGAATAAATAAACTATCAAAGTCACCCACGCACAGGGGTTCTAACAATCAATACCAAGATTTATTTCCTTTTCTTTCGCTTGCTCAGCTATAATCCTTATTCGGGCAACTTAATGCCGGCAATGACCTGCGAAAAGGAAATCAAAGGAGAGTGAGCTTTCGAGAGCCCAGTAAGATCGATCAAAGATTTAAAATATCAAAACGATTCAGATGATTTACATTTAAGCCAAATAAAACCTTTAAAATGGAGAACATAGCGATTCAAACAATCTTTTTTTTCTATATACAATCAAACGAATATTATGAAAGGCTTTTCAAAGAATCCCACAACATTTTGAATATAAACAAAGGGATGAGTATAAACTCATTTCCCTTAAATCAATAACCATTCTTAAAACACTTATAGTGCAATAAACATAAATAGGAAACGCTGAACATGAGCAGTATAGAAGCAAAGCCACTCCGGCAGCGCTCGATACACTTACATATGCATATATATACTGACTAGTCCATCTAGGTACTAGTTAAACCCATTCAATAAATCATCCTTATAACGCCAACAATACAGACCATCCTTATGGCTCCCAAGTTACTAACTCATGGCAACATTGAGAAGTAATAAATAGAATTAAAAAATGTTTTGTGATGATCAATCAATAGACATATCAAATGAACAATGGATTACAAGATGAGATGAAACATAATTCTAAATGATCGCTATAAGGCTCAATTTAGGGTTTCATGGGCAATTTAAATATATTTTTATATCAATCAATAAAAATCAACATTCGATCTAGTTTATAAAACTGTTGTTATAAGCATTTGAAATTAGAATAATGAAATAGGGTTCGGATAGAATTCCTTACCTCGGTCCATGCTATGCGATACTATTAACCTCGATCAATATTTTCTTAATAAACCTAGATTAGCAATCCATTTGTTAGAACATAATCTATATTACAATAATATAACCCTAATATCATATACTCTCACCTGCTCATTTCTAACCCCGAAATCACACAACTCAAAGCGGTCCTGCACACGGCTAACTTAATTAACTGAAATCCCTATACACTCTTAAATGTGTAACAACACTCTGAAATTCATAATAAATTACAATAAAACACTTTTATAACTTAAAACTTTAATAAAAGTCAAAATATGAATTTTCTAAAATTTTAATATTTTCTAATTAAAATCATTCCTTTAAATGCAAATAAAACCCATAAATTGTCAAAATTACTTCCAGATGGAAAATAAGTCCCATAATTTTTATACAAACTTTAAAAAATATATAAAAATTATAGAAATTAAAATCAGAATTTAAAAGACATAAAAAGTATTTTTAGATTTTTCATTTTGCTAAAACCAATGCGATATGGAAATCATAGCAAAACAACTCCAAAAATTATCAAATTCAAACTGAGTCTTATTTATACCATAAATACATTACTATAATTTTTCCCAAAACATTTTCAGGATTTAAAGGCTCCAAACAAATTTTCCAAACCTGAAACTACAGAAAATACTAAAAATACATACGATTTCAGAAAATTATAAAACTTTGCCACAAATTCTAATATGGCCTATTGTATCATACTGTAAATTTTTATCTACTAACAATAACCGTGTGTTAGTTAACGCACGTGTCGCATTTAACGCCAACCCAAAATTACTCGTTCGGTACTTCTTTTCTTCTTATCTTCTGCTTACGGTCCAAAACCCAACAGCCAACAGCCCCTTAATCCCCCCTCTCTCTTTTCCTTGCAAACCCATAAGCTCCAAAACACACAATACACACACCTACACAGTTACTCACACATACACACACAATACTCACACAAGCACACAGTTCACATGCACAACCTTAAAACCCATTTCTTTCCCATGAACCCAATTCAGTCCCCCCCCCCCCCCAATCGGCTGCACAGCAGCCTTCACACGCACACACCTCGCATACACTCACCACAAACTCACACCCATACCTTCCATCTCATACCCACAAGCATTTATACCATTTACAATACACACACCACTTGTTCAAGCTCACAAATACATCAAAACCCACTACCATCTCTCTCTCTTTTCCCTTCTAAAAACCCACATATCCATAGCTTCCATTACATCAGCCTCTTCTTTGCTTCTTGTCCACATATAACTACACCCGCAATGTACATTACAACTCTCCAAAGCATCATCTTTACCTCATCTCACAAGTCACAGCGCAGCCATGACCCCTCCCCATCCTTTTCTTCACACAATTACCTGCTTTCACGGCTGTACAACAGCCCACTATCTTCCCTTTCCACACACGAACACCACTCGTACCCACACATTTACATAGTTTCTCATGCACGCATTGCACATCATCTCTGGTAGCTGTAAATGTACGTACTTATAAACACAAACACCCACACAGAAACACACGACACATACACAACCCTCACATATCACTCCCTCTCTCACACGACAGTCCCATGGCTTCCCAAGCTTCTCTCCTCTTCTCCGCAGCCATGGCTGCCACGACCACAAACCCACAAGTGCAGAACAGTCCCTTCTCACACTCGTTCACCATAATCGCAGAGTGCTAGACCGATTCACCCAAAACCCATTTAGCCGCATATGTACTTTCATATGTATATCCGCTATGCACACCCAATATATATATAAACACACATATACGGGGCTGCCCTTGTGGCAGCCATTACCAACGACGCACAACCCCTTCCCACGTCCTTAAACCATTGAATAAATTTAGCATAAAGGTTATAAGACTTACCGAAAAAGCCTCGCCGCAAAACCTTCTTCTCAGCCGTGCACTTCTCTCGGTATCTCTCTCAAAGTAGATCTGACGGGCTTGGAGGGGAGCTCTCGGACGCCTACCTATAGTATATGTAAGTTTATAGATAAAACCCTAAAAGTACGATTACCAAAAAAAAATCCCCCAAAGTTTCGTTAGTTATTTTAAAGATTTCCCGAATCTTTTTATTATCGCTAAAAGCTCTAAATAATTGTTTGAAATAAATTAATATATTAGGAAAAAATTTTACAGGCCGATATGTAGCCCTACTTCACTAATTGTGGCTAATAAGCGCACCAATACTAAAAATAAATTTTTAATTGTCGCTAAACATACTTCGAATGCTAAGGTAGATAATTCGTTACTAAAAATATATGTCCGTGCTAAGTATTAGAAAAGTAATGTCACTAAAAAACTGCTAATTAAAATATCGATGCTTAAAAATATATTCGTCACAATTTTTATTATTATTATTAATCCATTAAAATATCGGGGTGTTACAATACTCATGTTACTTTAAAAAGTAGAGGTAAAGAAGGAATAGAACACCAAAATAAACATGATGAAAAATGTAATTTGTGTTTTAGTGTTTATTTTGTTATTTAAAGTGTTTTTGAGGTGTTAATAGTCAAAACTAAGTTCTAATATGTTGATATATTGGTTAAGTAGAGTTTTAGAATGTGTAGAATTGATTTTTTATTCTTATAAAGTCAACTAAATTTATGATAATTATACCTCAGAATTTTTCAATAATAAATTACAATAAAGAGTCATAAGGCATGTGTGACTATAATAAGCAGAGGTAGGAGATGAATAAAACACCAAAATAAAGATGATAATTGAACAAAGATGATCTGTCGCATAATTAAAAGGAATAAAAAGGAAAAAGAACACTAAAAAAGCTTATGTGTCTCTTCCAAAATGCACAAGGCTTCGTTTATTATATATTTATAAAAATTATACGTCACCATGTTTGTTTTAGTGTTCTATTCCTCCTTTACCTCTACTTATTAGAGTCACATCTATAATGATGCATTTGTTACTTTAGAACTTTTTTTGGGGAGCTAAAATCGTGTTGGTGGTGGTGGTGGAAGTGACGATGGAGTAGTAGTGGTGGTAGCGGCGGCGGCAAAAAGGTGTTAATGGTGCGTGAAGACGTGGTGTTAGTAATTGTGATGATAGCGATAGGCGGCGACATAGCGGTCATGACAGTGGTTGTAGTGTGGTAGATCGTTAAATGACTTTAGCAAAAATAAACATAGTGACAGCATCGACTGTGGGTGGAGGTGGCGGTGGTAATAGTGGCTAGGTCCTGATAACTGTGGTGGTGGTAACAAAAGGATATAATGGTTGTGGTAATTGTTATATTGTGGTGGAGGCAGTGTTGCCAACAAATTTATTGAGAAAGCATCGTAGTGGTAATTATTTTTTTTATATAAAAATATGTTAAATAAATTTTAACCAACTCACTTAGAATTAAGTGATCAGTATTAAGTAAATCCACCGTTATTTAAAATTTTAGTCTATTTTTGGTAAGAATTAATTTTTTAAGTGATACAAGGTTTAGCATTATCAAACGCACTTAATTGAAAATTATTAAAAATTTTAAGTTTTAAGTGCTTAATTGCGTTATCAAACACACCCTAAGACTTGATTTTGACTATTAATGCCTCAAAAACACTTTTTATAACAAAAGAAATACTCAAACATAAAGAAAAAATAAATTAAACGTCATCATTTTTGCTTTGGTGCTCCATTTATCTTCTATCTCTACTTATTATAGTCAAATATGTATCATGACTCTTTATTGTAACTTATTATTGAAAAATTCTGAGGTATAATTACCATAAATTTAGTTGACCTTATAAGAATAGAAAATCAATTATAATCATTTTAAAACTCTACATAGTTAATATATCAACATAATAGAACTTGATTTTAACTATTAGCACCTAAAAAATACTTTAAATAACCACATAAACACTCAAACATAAAGAAAACATAAGTTACCTAAGAAAAAAAAATTATAGGTCACAAATTTAAAGCTTTCTTTTCTTTATACAAAAAGCAACATGTAAAAAAGAATATGTGTTAATTGTTATAAATAATTTAAAAATACCAATTTGAGATTTTACTTCATTAGTTAATTATAATTATATCACATTGAACACTAAGATACATAAACTTTTATAAATGTTCTTTTTCTTTTTTACCCCTCTAACTTATGCGTAACATCATTTTATTTGTTTTAATGTCCTTTTTTTTAACACAACTTTAACTCTTTACTAAAATTTATTATTAAAATATTTGTGAACATTATTGTCCTAATTGTTGTAAACCTTTTTTTTACCCCTCTAACTTATGCATAACATCATTTTATTTGTTTTAATGTCCTTTTTTTTTTAACACAACTTTAACTCTTTACTAAAATTTATTATTAAAATATTTGTGAACATTATTATCCTCATTGTTGTAACCTTTTAAAACTAGAAAATAATTTTAAAATTTTAAGTATATAACATTGACCTTTCAAATACATTAGCCTTTTAGTGTTTTTTCCTTTGTCTACCGCTTACTTGCATGTCATCGTATTTATTTTGGTCATTTTCTTTTTTTTCCCTACTTAATAACTATGTATTATAATTTATTGTTAAAAAATTGTGGCTATTATTAGCCCAATTTTTGTAAACCTTTTAAAATTATCAAACTAACTCTAAAGTTTTTAAAACACTGCCTAATGAATATACTTATATATTATACCTTAATTTGACTATTAATACCTTAAGTATGCTTTAAAATAACAAAATAATTTCTCACAAATATAAAGTATGAAGACTACGTATCAAAATAAAGATTAAAACTTAACATTTTTTTATATAAGAATATATGAAACAAATATGACTTCATTTTTAGATATCTTTGAAATTCTAAAATAACAGTTTATTTCACAAATTAATTTTAATATAATAACTCAAAGTCTAAAGTAGAAATCATATACTCTTTTGAATGCCCAAAACAAAGAATCAAATATAATGCATTCTTAAATTGGTTACTTTAGAAATTCTTCAAAAAAAAAAAAGATCAAAACGGCACCTCCAAAAATTATTGAACATGATCTTGAAGTGAAACAATTAAACAAAAGAATTGTCACTGTAATGCTACGCTATTTCTTTTATAAGATTAATATTATCTTTTAAATGATGATTATCTAAGAAATTTTTGGCCGCTACCTAGGTCATAGGAAGATGCCGACAGCCTCCCATACGGTGAAACTCAATGGTCATTGTATACTCTTAATGACACTTATTTAGTGACTTTAAAAAGGCACTTTTAAAAATTGTCAGGTATGGTATTAACAAAGATGGTATTAAGCATATTTATTGATCATTAATTGTTTTGTATAGAGAGTTGCAGGGATTTTCATGGGCAATAGGTAAAAATAATTCATTTCTGAAATGAATTAAAATTATTCCACGTGCTTCCATTTCGGTACCAATGTCTATTTTTAGTTGACTATTTACGTCTACAAAATAAATTATTAATTGTATAGTTCGTGCACCTTTTTTGGGATTTTTCTTTTCCAATACAAATGACTGCGAACGTTTTTTAATTCATTATGTTCGAATTCATGTATATACCCATGGTAATCCACAAAAATAATGTTCAATATTGATATTCTAACTTCACAAACTTCTATAATCACCTTAATATATTATAAGCTTAAAACTTAATGAGAAATATAAATCAAAGATGAAGTGCAAGAATTTTGTAACCTTATGCAATTATATCCACATCTATAACAGTTTAGACATCTTTACGAATATTCACCACTACATATAATTTTTTTAGCCTCAAAATAAAAAAAAAGAATTTGTAAAATGATATGACATTTTTAGGATCATTCAGACAATAATTAATTGTACAATGTATACATATTTTCAAGTTAATTGTCTTAGAGAATATTCAAAATTAAATGAGCGGTCGAAAAAGCGCCGAACATGACGATGAAGTAAAGTAATTAGAATACAAATATTGCCACTATAACACTATAGTTTCTCTTTTCAGAATTATTTTTATATTTTAAAAGGTTGGTTGTTTGAAATGAAGTAAAATAGCTCCACTTACTTTCATTTTTGCTAAGGTTTTCATGGCATTTGTTTAGTGGGTTTATTCGGTCTAGACAATAATTTACTAAAAAAATTATTTGTGCCTTTTTCGTACTTTCTTGTATAAACTTTAAATTTCATTGTAGATAACTATAGTAGATGTCTAATTTAATATGGTAAGGAGTTCTATCTGAGATACTTATAAAATAAAACAGTTGATCAATGGTGCGCCACATAACGTGAAAAACTAAAAAAAAAAATGTCTCACACTAATATGGATATGGTAAGCAAAATAAATAACATAAATATAATTTTGTGTGTAAATTCTTGAAATTTAAAATTTTCATACAAAAATAAAATTAGTACTTGAAATACCAAAGAAAAAATTAACATTATAATTTGAAGTGAAATAATTGATTACTCATTTTATGCCTCACTTTTTGAATACTTTATTTTGAACTTCGAAATCTTAATAATTTATTAGCACTATAATATGCTTACTATTATGAAACAATTTTAGGAATATGCTTTCATTGAATTTCTCTTGATTATGATATTGCTTATATCTGAAGTGCATGAATGCGATATGTTTTAAATTCGATGATTCACTTCAAGCGAATAAGCAAAGCTTTTAAATAGAACTCACCCGGGCCTTGCCCGGGTTACTGAGTTAGTAATATATAATAAGCAAAGCGAGAAAGATAATGATAACTTCTTTGCGCGACACATCATCGCTTCTTTATATGACATGTCACTAGATTAATTATCTTTTAAATTAGTAAGTCTTATTTAATTTAAAAACTAACTCTAATCATTCTAAGATTTTATCTAATCAACATACTAATCTATTAAGACTTCTTTTTGACAGTTATGTTCTTAAAATAAAAAACTAATTATAATCATTCTCAAACTCAGCCTTATCATTATGCTAACTTATTAGGACTTGATATTCGTTATTGTATCTTCAAAACTAATCTTTAATATGAATATAAAACCTCAAATTTATATATATATAACAAAAATAATAGTTTCGATTTAGAAGAAAAAAATTAATTTAAAAGACCAATTCTAATCCTTCTAAAACTCTATCTAATCAATACACTAATCTATTAAGACTATATTTTGACAATTATGTTCTTGAAAGTGTTTTTTAATATGAAAATTAAAATCCATAGACCCAAAAAATAACTTATGAGACATAAAATAAAAATGTGATCTAATAATTAATTTAAAATTTGATAGAATCCATTTTTATGTCTAAATAATTTTGCAGAATACTCTTAACCTAACTTTTCAAGCTAATAGACTTGATTTTTAAATGAATCAAATTAGGCCACTAAAAGAACTTAATAATAATATAGTCTTTACAAGTTACTTGAAACTGTTAGAAATAAAGTATTAAAAATTTCTTAGTAACTGCAATTAGAGTTCTAGCAGAAGTAGATTTTTTCCCATAAGATGTAAATATTTTTTTGTTTCTTGAAATGTGGTATTCATTAATAAACTTGTTGTAACTTTTTAAAATATTTTATTAACTTACTCGAGCTTGACTCGGAATCCTGAGTTATAATAATTAATAATTGAGGCGAGAAATGCAATCATGACACCTTATTGCATTGTGTTTCTAATATAATAAGAGTTATAAAAACTAATGTTAAACACATTAATATTACTAAAGATCTCCAAACATTATTTTGAACTGGGTCCTTAATTTTGTAATTAATTAAATCAACAAATATAGTAGACATTTAAATAATTAGCCTTATTCACTTTAAAAATCAATTCAAAATATTTAAAATTTTCTAACCAATATAGTAATATACTATGACTTTATTGGAATATTATATATCAAAAAAGCTCTCTAACATGAAATATTAACCAGTAAAAAAATTACTTAAGAGATTTAATAAGAAAAATTAGGTTCTATTTCAAATTCATAATTAAGTTTTCTCTAAATTCAAATATTAATTTAACTTGATAACTATTTTGATTAAAAATTTTGGTCAATAATTTCCTTACTCTAAAGTTTTGTAGTATCCTATTTAGTGGCATTGGTTAAATGTAAAAATACCATAATATATAGATTCTATATGAGCTACATTAAAAAACTTTAATTATGTAAGCTTTTCTTAAATTCAACTAATTTTATGTTGAAAAAGTTTTGAACTAATTTTTTTCTATGGTATTTTTATTGTGAGCAATTAACTATTAAACATTCTAAATTCTGCATTAGCAATATACCATTTATGATTTTAATTATGTTAACTTTCATAATTTTGAATAGAATTGCATATAAAATCTAAAAAATATATTAGATATTGTGTGATGAATGTAGACTAAAACTTGGATTGAAATCCTTATTATATCTGAAGATAAATCTTACTTAGTAAGCATGCTTATTATATACTTTGTGAAATGTTGGTTAAATTTTGTTTAGCAATTTTCTTACTACGAGATCTTGAGCTATCGTATAGAGTCATATTAGTTAAACTTTTTAAACTTTATATAATTACTTCATTCATTGATTACTATTTTCTCTGCTTCTAAAAATGTCACATTATCCTTACTTTATTAGTCATGTTGATTAACTTTCATAACATGCTATAAGAAAATATATGGATTAAAATTTTCTCTATCAAAATTAAACTAATATATAAGTAATGTTATGGACAACTCATTCAAAGGTACAATTTTTTTTTTAAAAGATACGTAGGAAACAATACAAATGTCTTATGCAATAGCAAATTAATCTCAATATATTTTCCGTATATTTTTATTAGTAGAATTTACTTTTCTTTTTTGTGTACTAAATAAGCTTTTAATTTTTGTACATCTATATAGTTACCCAATCAGAATTAGCAGATATGCACAAGGACATTACTTATTGATATTTGACCAAAAAGGTTAATTTATTTTATTACAATAAAATTCAAGCCAAAATTAAATTATAAAATTGTGCAAGATATTTTATTATGTATTTCAAGACTACTAAGATAAATTATTATTAATAAACTGTCTCGTGCTTGGCACAAGATTCTGAGCTAGTCTATATCATATCATATAAATATATAATATACAAAGTGTTGTGCATCGTGGAAGCGACACATAAGCTTTTTTAGTGTTCTTTTATCTTTTTACCCCTTTTAATTATGCGACACGTCATCTTTGTTCAATTTTGTGACACGTCGTCATCTTTATTATGGTGTTTCATTCATCTTTTACCTCTACTTATTAAAGTCTTATCTACTTATTAAAATCTCACATGTATCATGACTCTTTATTATAATTTATTATTAAAAAAATCGGAGATATTATCACTATAAATTTAGTTGATCTTATAAGACTAAAAAAATCAATTCTACACATTCTAAAACTCTACCTAATCAATGTATCAACACATTATGACTTAATTTTGACTATTAACACCTCAAAAATACTTTAAATAATAAAATAAACACTCAAAACATAAAATAAAAATAAAAACATAAATTATACGTCATCTTGTTTGTTTTGTTGTTCTAATCCTCATTTACCTCTACTTATTAAAGTCACACATTTATCATGACTCTTTATTATAACTTATCAGGACGAAGCATAGTGCGTCATGAAGGCGATACATAAACTTTTTAAAGGGTTCTTTTCCCCTTTTATCCTTTTTAATTATGCGACGCGTCATATTTTTTCCATTTTGTGACACAACATCATCTTTGTTTTGACATTTCATTCCTCTTTTACCTCTACTTCTTAAAGTCTCACATGTATCATGATTCTTTATTAATAATCATATCATATCATATAAATATATAATAGACGAAGCGTTGTGCTTTGTCGAGGCGACAGATGAGCTTTTTTAGGGGTTCTTTTCCTCTTTTTTTTTACCCCTTTTAATCATGCGACACGTCATCTTTTTTCCATTTTGCGACCCGTCATCAACTTCATTTGTTTTGGTGTTTCATTTCTCTTCTACCTCTACTTATTAAAATCTCACATGCATCATGACTCTTTATTATAACTTATTATTAAAAAATTTGGAGATATTATTGCTATAAATTTAGTTGACCTTATAAGACTAAAAAAATTAATTTTACACATTCTAAAACTTTACCTAATCAATGTATCAACACATTACGACTTAATTTTGGCTATCAACACCTCAAAAACACTTTAAATAACAAAATAAATACTCAAAACATAAAAAAAAACACAAATTACACGTCTTCATGTTTGTTTAGCTGTTCTAATCCTCATTTACCTCTACTTATTAAAGTCACACATTTATCATAACTTGTTAGCATAATTTATTAATAAAAATTCGGAGGTATTATTACCATAAATTTAGTAGACCTTATAAAAGTAAAAAATCTCTTATACAACTTCTAAAACTCTACCTAATCAATGTATCAACATATTAGGACTTGATTTTGACTACTAACACCTCAAAAACACATTTTATAACAAAATAAACACTTACATATAAAGAAACATAAATTACACATCATCATGTTTGCTTTGATATTTCAATCATCTTCTACCTCTACTTATTATAGTCACGCATGCATCATGACTATTTATTGTAACTTATTATTGAAAAATTTGGAGGTATGATTACTATAAAGTATTTTTGAGGTGTTAATAATCAAAATTAAGTCCTACTTTGTTGATACATTGATTAGGTAGTGTTTTAAAATGTGTAGAATTGATTTTTTACTCTTATAAGGTCAATTAAATTTATAGTAATAATAACTCTGACTTTTTTATTAATAAAGAGTCACAATGCATGTGATTAATAAAGAGTCATGATGCATTTGAGACTTTAATAAATAGAGATACAAGATGAATGAAATACCAAAACAAAGGCGATGACGTGTCACAAAATGGGTGTCGCATAATTAAAATGGGTAAAAAAGAAAAAGAACCCCAAAAAAAGCTTATGTGTCGCCTCGACAACGCACAACACTTCGTCTGTTATATATTTATATGATATGATATGATATGATATAGATTATCAGCTCAATGCAACGTATAAAAAATCCAACTATCTCGGCTTTCATGCCAACAAAGAACTCATGAAGAATGATGTTGCAATTTATCTCTTGAAAATACACTTGTATGACACAATTCAAAAAGCTGAAACAATACCAAAAAAGTGGCTTACAACGATGCCAATTTAATTTGCAGTGTGCTTTAAATAATCCTCGTGTCCACGAAACTAGCATTTACCTAGTGCTATTATACTTTTAAACACACCCAAAAGTATTTTGCGTTGTAAGTAAGTAAATAAATATAAAATGTCTAGCTTGAAGCTATGTAGCACTCATTAATTAATATGTCTAGTTTGACAAATCATACTATGATAGATACAGTTAGTGAAGTCAATTTATCCTTAATTAAAAAGAATCACTTAAAAAAAATGTGATGGGAAGAGAGACTATTGCTTTCAAAGAATTTGTTTCTTTTTTGGGTGAAGGCCCCAGGTTTGAGCTATAAAGTTTAGAAAGGGAGTAAACATCTTTGCACATTATCTCGCGAGACGCAAAAAAGTGTTAGAATGACGAAGTCAATGACATGGCTGAATTCGAAGTGAGAAATTTCTATGCAGTTCTCGCAGCTTAGTTGAGCTTATTAAAAATGCCAGCCTCCAAGTAGTGTATATTTGGCTGCCAACAATATGTTCTGGTCACTTCAAAATCTTAAGCCATCAGGGTTGGAGTTATACCAAGTCTCTAGAACTAACTAGGTCATCCAATAGTCCTCCTGTTGATACAAGGGACTCGATGGAAATGCCTTGAAGAGTTGATCGAAATGTAGAATTATTTGTTCTGTTAGTAGATCCTAAAGGAACATTTGGTTATCTTTGGTGGGCTAGATTTGGTCTTACGTTTGGACGGAATCTGGATACTGTTTTTCTTCACCTCAAAATTCCTAACAACACCTTTCAACATATTGAATCTGACACAAGCCATTTCATGAAAGAAAACTAGGGGATGCATGCATATCATATGCAGAACAAACAAGAGGGTTAAAATCAATTGGAGAAATTCCTGTGCAACTGCCAGCGAATGATCATCTGGGGCCAGACAATTCCTCTGGACGGAGATCGAAAGTGGAGTCAGCAACGATCCAGTCCAAGTTTTGGTGGTAGGTGTCGAACTGGGGACAGAGGATCTCATGCTCCAGATGCTCCCACCTTTCACCCAAGCCATCACCTTCAAGCATTCGGACGACTTCTGACATCTTGGGGCGTTTCGTCGGGGAATCCTGGGTACACAGCAGATTTACCTGGATTAGTTGCTCAACCTCTTCTTCGACATAATTACTTTGCAGATCTGCATCTACTAGCGTTTCCAACTTCTTTTCCTTCCAGAGTTTTTTTACCTGAGTTTCAAACAGTTTAAACAGGTGGTGAGTGATGGAGGTCTACATTGGAATGATGGATGTTCTGGTTAACTTGCCATCTATTGGTTACTTTGCTGGCTAGAGAACCATACATTCTGAACACAACAGAATTTGGACGAGTGACGCCCCTATCATTGCAACCAGTAGAGTGAGAACCATACATTCTGAACACATAAAAGTATGCTTCATCTGAATTCGGAGATTATTATGTACAGGTTTTGTATTCTAGAGGAATTTTTTAAAGGGTCAGACTAAATCCACACTTGTTTGCTAATTCCACACCCCGATTGTCGCCGAGAGTTAGGAAGTGCTCCTAAAAGGGTGATTTAGCTTCATCCCTTTTAAACTCATCCAAGAAAAGGATTGAAGAAAGTAGGAGAGAGTGAAGATGTATGAACTGATTTTCTTTCTTTTGCAAATTTCACTTCTGCTTTTCAAACAAATATCTTAAGGCTTTTTTTATAGGGGAGGGACTACAATGAAATTTCTTTCTCAACATCTTGTCCTGGCCATTTTAGCAAGCCACAAACAATTTACAAAGAGATGATCGTAGAACCAAAGGACAAGTAGCATACGTACTTGCAGAGAATATGAACTCAAGACGAAGTGCACGGATATGAAAAGGCCTGAGTATGAAGTACCGCAAATGCTTACCCAATCAACCAGCGAAACATCGTAGTCATTAGCAAGCCGAGCAAGATCAAAAACTCTCCCTCCAGTCAAGAGCTCAAGGAGCATGATGCCATAACCGTAAACATCACTTTTCTCTGAACACTTCCCCGTGGACAGGTACTCGGGAGCAATGTGTCCAATTGTGCCACATACAGCGGTAACATCATCACTATATTCGTTGTCCTTGAGTTTAGCCACCCAAGGGACTCCAACAACAGCTTCAAACTTTTCATTCAATAATATGTTTGCAGCTTTGACATCCCGGTGTAATATTTTCATATCAAGCATATTAGGTTCGTTATGACCATGCAAATAAGCGAGGCCCCTTGCTGATCCCAGTGCAATCCGCTTCCTTATCTGCCACGTAAGTGGTCGCATTGATCCCAATCGCTCTGTAGCCATTAGAACACAACGATTGACATTAGCCAAACTTGGGAGAGTTCATGGCTTTGGGTTTAAAAAGTTCACTTATGGTTGTTCAATGTTCACATTCTGACCCAATCAAAATTTTACAAGCTTAGTGCGGGAAAAGGTTTTCAAAAAATCGATATAATATGTATGCAAGCTCATCCAAAAAAAAAAACAAATTGAGTAAAGAAAAATTATAAGAACATTTTTACCCTTGTTAATTGTGAGTACGAGGAATACGTTAACCTCAAGCTTTTAGGAAGCGGCATCATCCTTACCATGCAAGATACCATTAATAAGAGTATTAAAATCTCCCTTGAACACCTTAGAAACAAGTAAACTATCACTGGGTTGAGAAGCGGACTAAGTCATTAGCTCTCTTTAAAACGGTTGAGGAGCGGACTCAATCGCTACCTCCTAGGTCACTAGTTCTAATTTCCATGTCAATGGACATAAAAATTGCAGTTCTAACCACACACACACACACAAAATCTTGAAAAAAAAAAAATATATATATATATATATATATATATATATATATAAAATAAATAAAAATTGCAAAGGACCTGGTCTTACAAGCTCTAACAGAAAAATAGCCTTTAGGTATAAGTAAAATTATAAGTGCTGCTATTAATTTTTTTATAGAGTGTTATCGTGCAGGTAATTATAGTCATTTTCATTTGCAATGCACACTTAAATAAAAGTGAAATAAAACAAAGTTTTTGCTATATATATATAAAAAAAAATAGTTTTACTGAAATAGATAGTACTAAGTTTCAGAGCATTCCCTATATAAGATTCCGGAAAAAATCAAAATCGAGAGCAACCACTAGTATGAATGATGGTCGCATTTATCATCTCAAAATCAATACCCGCTGCAACCACTAATTTCCCGAAGGAAGTTGCACCGAGGGAAAGATAATGATCTTTATCTAAAAGGAAAATGAAGAAAACAGTTGTGTGGTTGATCCTGTCTTGCTGCTCAGCCTAGGTAGACCTGCTTCTAGCTGGCCTTGTAAGTGTTTCGGGTTTAGTTTTTCCCGTTGGTGGCTGTAATGCTATTTCTTTCTGGTTATAGGGTTTGGGTTTCACTATGAAATTAAGAGGAAAAATGGAAAACAAGGTCAAGAAAGATTAAAGATATGGAGATGTCAAATGGGATATGCAGGTACCTCTTAAACATGATGCAACACTTCCATTGACCATCAGGGGATAAACAAGAAACCGTTCTGTCTGTGTCATGCCGTAGCCTATCAAGGGAACTATATTTGGATGCAGAGCCATGCTGATTATTTCCACATGTTTTCCGAACATTAAGGCCCCAACACAGTCTGTTATTACTCTTTTTACGGCAACAAAAGAGCCATCAGACAAGCGTCCTTTGTAAACCTCTCCAGAGCAACCTATGGCCAAGATGTTTAAGTTGCTAAAATTATCGGTTGCAACTTGTAGCTCGCGTAGATAAAACCTCCTGGTTTGTCCCGGAAGATCTTCTAAATCCTCTTCAGCTGAAAGGCAACAAAACTAGAGTAATTGATTGCAGTCATTTGGTTTATGATGCAGATCCAACAAGGTTCTGCCTAGCACATACAGTACCAACCTTCTATTTCGGGGGGTACGATATAATCAAATATGATGTGTGTGTGTGCGCGCGCGTGTCAATCTTATAGAAGGGGAGGGGTTACGAAGAACCTTTTGCCATCCAATGTCTTCCCATCTACTCAAGCTAGTCAATTCAAAACAAACAGAAAAGAGGTTCATCCGCTGGTTGGATAAACCTTTTCTTTTCTTTCGGAAATCAGATGAAACGGCATTCAGTAACGTTGCCCCACTTCATGATCATGAAGCTAGCTTGTTTGTGTTTGTTACTACGGATGGAGTAGTACAACTTGCTAGGTTTACAGGACTAAAAGGACAAGTAGCCCTTCACGACACCCCAGATTGCAATGCATAAGGTAGAGCCTACTGAAATTTTTGGGATGTCAATCATTGGAGGAGAACTAAGTGAAATATCCGCGAAAACCTTGGAAAGCATTTGCAACAATGGATAGAGAGTGCAGAGATACCTGGGATCACTCTAGAAGAGCCCAAAAGGAACCGCCGCACCCTCCCTATTAGTGTCATCTTACTAGGCTTTCTCCGGGACTGCCTGTTGCTTGCAATACCCGACCGTGAAATCTCATCAATTTTCACATTGTTATGACTAGAAGAATCTGTATGCTCCACTTCCGTGGAAGAATCAGCATTCTCTTGGTTGTCATATGCCCCACCTGTATTTATAATCTCCCCTTCGCTTTTAGTTGAATTAGCATTCTCTTGCAATGCCAATGCAAACTCAAGCCACATCACAACCTCAGCCATCTTAGGGCGTTGTTTTGGACGATTATGCAAACACTGTTCCGCAATTTGCACGAATGCCTTCGAAGAATTCGGCAGGATTTGTCCTTTGATCAGCGTAGGGTCGAATATCAGATCAACTGTATCTTCCTTGATGCACTTTTGGGCCCACCCAGCTAGACCCCACTGCTCCTCATCGAGCCTCAAATCCACCGCCGGCCTCCCACACAGTGCTTCAAGCAACACCACCCCAAAGGCATACACATCCGATTTCGTCGTTAATCTGCGGGTCAAGTAATACTCTGGATCCAAGTAGCCACGCGTGCCTTTGACATCGGTGCTAACATGGGTGCATGACTGATCTATGGGGCCAATTTTGGACAAACCGAAGTCAGAAATCTTAGCTGCCCAATTCTCATCCAACAAAATGTTTGAGCTCTTCACATCCCGGTGTATGACTCCCTGCGGCGAACCCGTACAGGTGTGAAGGTAGTCCAATCCACGGGCCGCGCCTACGCATATCTTGAGGCGCTGCACCCAAGATAGAGAAGGATTACCCGTTTTACCAACTTTGTGTAGATGATCGGCAAAAGTTCCAAGTGGCATATACTCGTAAACTAGAATCATCTCATGGTCTTGGTTGCAGTAACCAATCAGAGAGACGAGATGGCCGTGCCGAAACTTGGATAGCATCTGAATCTCTGTCCAGAACTCGGGGGCTCCTTGCTGAGACGTGGAATTGAGTCGCTTTATGGCAACTGCAGTCCTCCCATTGTCAATGAGTCCTCTGTACACCTTTCCAAATCCTCCCTTTCCAATAATGAGTGCATCGTCGAAGTCATGGGTGGCGAGCTGAACCTCAGTAAGTGAAAACGGACGGCATAACTGTCCCGATGGCAAGGACGAAGCCTTGTCCTTCTCCACATTGTTTGATTCATTTAGCTTCCTCAGGTAGTAGACAATTATATTCAGTAAAAGGATTAAAAAGATGGCACCATTTGCAATCTGACTCCCTTTAGAGGCAGACACCAACCATGATTTTTGTAACTTTGGCCGTGACATGGGGTTCAAACTTGCCAGATCAGAGTCGAAGCAACGACTACTGGAAACAGCAACATCATCAACAGGGCAAGAAGGTGTTTGGAAGTCACTGGCAGAGATGAAAACGAGATGATGGAGGAAGAAGATGGGAAAGGCGAAAATCGCCAGTCGAACAAGGAACAACATGATTCCAGAGCCGTCAAGTGTCAATTATACTCCTGATGGAAGAAAGATAACAACAGCAAATGCTCGGGGCTAGAGCAAATTTGTTGCTAAGAATGAGATAGAAATCCCTGCAGCCAAGGCACCACTTCTTCACAAGCTGTCCGGATTAATTAGGGCGGCTTGACTTGACTCTTGCGGTCAGCTGGAGTGGACTTGCACTACTGCTAAGAAACTTCCCCTCCCTCCATTTCATTACTTTGGATCCATTCGGATGAATTATAACCTGATATAAGTAACTCACTCCCCGTGTAGACTCTAAATCAAATTGACGGGACGACTTCTAAACCATTAGTCTGTTTTCTGTTTTCGAGAGGAGTTCTGTAAAGTATATTTTCTTTGGTGCAAAATAAGTTTTGTCCAGAGAATCTATTTTGCTCTTATAAATGATTTTCTCAAATTGATAATACAATGTTTTTAGTATTTAACTAAAAAAAGAAAGAGACAATCATTCACCATCTGTTGTGAATGCTTAGCCAGCCCTCAAAGGTAAAAGGGAGAGAGAATTTAGGTTCGGCAGTTAATCTGTATGGGACAAGCTCTATGGTGCCATATATATTCTATCCCCCCAGGGTTCTCCTTATTTTCAATACAATGTTTTTACTATTTAACCACGAAAAACAAGATTCTTATGTGGTGTCAATGATTCACCGTCAACAAAACAGATGATCATATGATAGAAAATGAATTCGTAACATGATCACAGTTGATACTTCAATCTACAAAACAATCTCTGAGCTAACCATGTTTGGACACAATATACACAAGTGAGCTACATTACGTTTCAAGTGAAGTGGCCACCAATAGTGACAGGATGACAGTTAATTTGACGGCTCTCATTCTTCACATCTATTTGCTGTAATCTATTGCACTAACTTTTTCAGAACCTCCAGGACCTCTTCCATTGATGGCCGGACTTGAGGGTGGTACGCGAGACATGATTGTGCAAGTAAAGCTACTTGGAATGATCCACGTGAAGGATACTCATCTTTCAGGCGTGCATCCATTATTAGCTTGTGCCTTCTCTTATCGGTTAAGTAAGGCCTAACCCAACTCGCCAAATTGCTTTCAGGAAGCGGTCGACTCCTATCATACACCAGCCTGCCTGTCAGTAGTTGCAACAAGACCACTCCGAAACCGTAGACGTCACTCTTTACAGTCATAGCATCCATATTACCTGCCCAATTTGGAGAATGTGAATCGTAATGGTCTCCCAATCAGTATCAATATCAATCAATCAATATCAATATCAATAGAAGCATGATTTGGTTAGACTAACATTGAACGGGTTTACAATAGCGCCAACTGGATCTCTAACGTGCGGTGGCATGGTCGCTTAAGTTGGTTACGATAAGATTTTGGTAAATCGTACATGAACTCCAATCATCAAGCAGGGCATGATTTTGGGGTTCATTACTATTGTACTAATAATAGGAGCAAAGAACAAATTGCTTCTGCTGTGCTTTCGTCATTAAGGGATTTCACTAGTCTCCGCCAAATTTTCATCAGAATTTTATCTTACTCAAGGTCTTTTCATAACATGACTTTATTTTACACATTTGATTAGTTAGATGTTAACTTAAAAATTAATGTATATCAAACCAGAACGAATAAAAGTTCTAGGGACAGTGCAGCCCCGTGCACTGCGCGGGCCCATTAGCTAGTATATTCGTGATAAGCCTGTGCGACATTCCATTCCATTGATGGCATTTTGGTTGTTTCACCACAAATTAACTTGAAATACCATATTTGGGCCACGTCCAAAACTCTAATGGATAGGTATACATTTGTAATTGCTTTAGTTCTTTATTTAATAACGTGAAACAACACTAAGATCCAAGCGTAGGCCAAAAAATAGACCTAGCACAGACTAGGTACTCAAAAAGTGATATACACGCATGCATACCCTTTCCTAGAGAGAATTAAGTCAAAGTTTCAACATGATAAGCTTTGTGAATATGTCGTAAGGGGCATATCTATGCCAACCAACGCAAAATGATTCCTCACAGTATGAAAAATTAATTTACAGTGCTGCATCCTTATACCTAAACTTAAAGATAAGAACAGCCATTGATGCAAATTGGGAAGGCTATGCAGTTATAAGGGTCCGTTATGCCATGTCCTGAAAACAATCTCAAGCTGATAAAAACCTTCACTTAAGTTGCCTAGTTTTTCTCCCATATTTACTTCCTTCTATGATTCTATTGCAATACAATCTCACATAACAAGAAGCTCTTGAGCAATACCAAAAATAATTGATTATCAAACCTACGCCTCTGAAGCACGGACACCCCTCCTAGTGGGGGGTTTGGTGTCCTAAACGGACGGACACCCCGACACCCTCTGGACACCGCCCGACACGTGTCCGACACCGCCAATCGGTGTCCGAAATTTATTTTTTTTAATTTTCCGACACCGTGTCGGACACTTCATCAAGGAGTGTCGGACAAGGTGATGTGCAGTGTCCGACCGTTTTGGGCTACTTTGGAATTTTTGGAACTAATTTCGGGGGTCAATCGGTATTAAATGTAAGAAGTGGGGGTTTTTTTAAGAGAAACAGATTGTGCCCTAATCCCTAAATCCCTAATCTGAAAAAACAAACATTTGCGAATTTCACCTTACGGCCGTCAGCTTGGAAGCACCTCACGGAAGCCATTATCGACTTGTAGCTGTCGCCGAAGCTGTTCGTGACCATTCCGAAGCCGACACCGGCGATTCCAGTCGCCGTCGCGAAGACTGAAGCAGCTGTTGCGACTCGCCGTCGCTATCGCCGGAGGTCCTCGCATTGTCGCCGGAGGTCCTCACCGCCGTCGCTGACTCACAGGTACCTTCTCTTTAATCTTCGAAGTCGTCTGTGACTGGCGACTGCCGACTGCCTTGCCTCTCTCTCTCTTTTTATTTCTCCCTCCGTGTTGAGTCAACACTCAAGACTCGTTTACACTTTGCATGTATGATGCGCATCTTTCTCAAGTCTCAACCCATTACATATTTTGTAGTTAATTTCCAGATGTTGGAAGTTAGTCCTATAGTCAACTTAATTAATTTTAGTAGTTATTTTGTCAACTTAATTTCAGTAGTTATTTTGTCAACTTAATTTCAGAATGCAATGTGTTAGTGTATATTTATTATTAGTTTATTACTTAATTTCAGAAATGGATGAATCTACTAGTGCTGTAAGTGGATCAACAGCAACTATGAACGACCCTTTAAAACCGTTGTGGAAATTCGTAGTAAGGACGGGAAAGACCGTACAAGGGGGAGGAAACTTGAGCACGATCGATGTAGATTGAGCACTTGATCGACTTATTACTTATTTCAGTTATTTCCTTTGTTTCCTATTCATACGACTTTGTAAGACTTAATTTCTTATGTTATGTGCCATGTACATTGTACTATGTTGGATTTAACGTTTAAGTATGATTTGTATTTGAATTCCTTGTTTGGGTAGTTTTTCATTATTATTTGTTATTTTAGATTCTGGAATGTATTTGATATTTATTATATATATATATATAATAAAAATATTTAAAAAATAGCAGTGTCCTGCGGTGTCCAAAATCCAATTTTTTGGAAATTGCGGTGTCCGGTGTCCCCGTCGGTGTCGGCGTCCGACACCGTGTCCGTGCTACCTAGACCTACGCAAACCCAAGCATACTTTTCATTGCAATAGCACGAGACCGGAACTCAAATCTCGCTGTGAGGTGTGTTCACTTGACAACCTCCTTGTTATCATGGTTCACCTCTATTACTTAGAGATAGAAAAACGGTTGTGTAGTTTCCCTATATTCGATGTTTTGCTACTTTCTAACAACACTCATATTAGAATTTGTTACAGCATAATAAATGTGCTCATAATTATTCTTCTAGGCTATTTTACATACTTCAACTTGAACTTGTCTTCTGAAGGGTTTGTCATCATACTAGACTACTGCCGTATTACATAAAAAAGCGTGACAAAGTGCCACTTACAAATAAAAGAAAGAAATTGGAGAACTTACCAGTGTATTTGGGAACCCAAAAATGTGTTGACAAAGCACTCAGGTGGTAATAACCAGTTATATCGTGAATTCCGTTGTTGCATACCAAATCTATACCAAAACCAATAAGCTTTGGATTAAAATCCTGAAAAGAAATTAGAAGAGAGCAAGAAAGTAAGCAGTGGACTTGCACCAAATTGAGTAATATGGGTTGTTTAAGTATAAATATATCATGAAAGATGTCAATATACCCCATCCAACAATATCTTAGATGCCGTAAAGCTGAAATACATGACCTGGTTCTCCATTGCGTGCAAAAAAGCAAGGGCTTGAGCAGCTTCAATTGCTATTCTAAGCCGTGTAACCCATGAAAGTTGTTGTGCACCTTCCGCAAATGCAATTATATATCGCTCACATAGTTCAAATTTTAAACAAGTATTGGGAACTTTTCCAAGTACCGCTTACTTGTATAAAGACAGTTATCTAAGCTTCCGTTCTGCATGAATTCGTACATAAGAAAAAGTTTGTTGCCTACCAAGCAGTATCCAAAGTGCTTGACGAGATTGGGATGACTAAATTTTGCTAGGAATGCCTCCAACGACTGCACAAATTTGCGATAAATGTTGAAAAATATAACTAGCTAAAGTCACATTCCATTACTGGTGTACGTTGTGGTGCTACGTGTTTCTCAAATCATTAGAACATTCTTGTAAATAGTATTTCTAACATTCCAGATTTTTTTTTTTCGTTTTTTTTTTTTCATATTTATTTCTCCATAAGTAGTGTATGTGTAAAGATTCCTTTATGTTTTGTGACAACGAAATGCATGCGTGATTCTGCTATATGGATATTTCATGTTTTTATACGTAACATCTCCTGTGAAACAACAGCTGTCTTTCCTTCTTGTATAATAAGAATAAAGTCCAGCTTTTGAGGAAGTTGCGCTTTTGAGGAAGTTGTGTTATGGTTTGCCCCTAATAAAATTGGTCAATCTTGGGCCTAATTGATTAAACTTTCTCCAGTAACATAAACACATGGTATGTATGAAAGCAACTTGGCATCAGGCCTCGGGAACTGAATGATTGAATTCTGGTCATACATTCATGGTATTGGCTATGACACCACTTCAAACTGCACGTACAAACCCAAACGGGGTTTTGGGTAGGGAGGTGTTAAAGGAACAACACACAAACAGAGTTAATTGCATTATCCCTTAAAACGCTGGGCTTTCCCTGACCTTATAACTTGCATAAAGGAAAAAGCTGTAGGGCAGAGTTCATGCGCTCATCCTGTATAATTCTATTTTATACTAACAAGGTTTGCAGCTATGTATTTTCTCTACCGCTCGAGCAAATTACAAGTTTTCACTATAGATGCTTTACATTCTAAACTGGTGTACTTCTGTGACACTCATATACTTGGTAGAGGTAAGAAAAAAGAAATTTGGTCAAAAGGTCATCTCTAAAGCCCTTAAAAGTGGTGCAAAAACGTTTCCTCATCTCTCGCAAATTCAGAATGTGCTAAAGAGTGTGAATGGAAAATAGCAATATCAAAAGCAACACAGTCAAGCTACAACAAAGAAAAAGGCGGCCCAGTGCACGAGGCTTCCCCAGTTGGGGGGGTCTAGGGAGGGTGGATGTACGCAGTCTTCCCCCACTTTCGTGGAGATGTTGTTTCAAACCTCTGACCTCCAGGTCACAATGGAGCAACCTTACAGTTGTGCCAAGGCTCACCTTCTTAGTCAAGCAACAAGGAAGAGAGTTCTAAATAGCTAGTGTGAGAAATTTCTCTGATAAATGATTTTAGGACAATAAGCACAAGAAAAAGTTTTAAGTTAAAGATGCTTCACAAAACTGCATCACCAGGAATCTCATATACTAATTGTAAAAGGCACACTCACATCACATAGGACTACCAAGATATTCACTTTATGAAGATGCCATTGATATAGCTATAGGACTACCTAGATCTTCAACTGTACCAAAAGTTGACAACAGCACTAACCTCTTTGTGCATCTGGTCCAAGCAAATCAAGCATATCATATTCTACTATCACGATGTATCGTAGAACACACACACAAACACTAATACAGTTATACACAAAAAAATATATGCACCCTAGACATGACTTATAAACAGCATTCTTAAGTGTGTTTTACGAATTATTTCCTATTCAAGCACGTGGGAAGACAAACAGTTGGTTCTTCTAAGACTCACAGATCTTTCATAGAAAAAATCCATTTTTCTACACTCTTGCAAATTCAAGGTGGAGGGTGGCAAGTACTGAAAAAAATTACCTGCTCCTTTTGAACGCCTAGAAGGTCTTCAAGACTCTCTAAATAGATACACTCAACTGTAACAGCCATGCCAATGCCAGCCTTCGACAGGGCATATGTCTTCTTATTGACCCAAAAACGCTCTTCCTGCCTCAAGTACAGAGTTCCCCATAGCAATTTTCAATTCAGCAACGGTGAATACTTTCACCTTTTGAGTCACATTTTGGCCACTAGGAGGAATTTACTGGTAGATATCTCCATCTTTGTTTGGTGATGCACTTTTATTGCCGCTTTTAATGGTTTTTTCTCTGACCGAGATAAGGCAGGGAAACATGAAGTTGTCACATTATGAGAAGCATATACTCGTCGAATTCTTTTCATAAGTAAGAATCTTAACAGAAAAAGTCCCATAAGGGGGGAACCCACATACAAAAGAAACCCAAAGCACCAAGGAGGTGCTCTGGTTAAACCACAAACCGCATTACATAGATGAAGCTATGCTCAAATCATCTAAAGAAACTAGAAAAGCATCAGAAAATCAAACACCATTACGCAGATGAAGCTACTCTTTAATCATCTAAAAGGACAAGAAAAGCATCAGAAAATCCTGTACACTCCTCCTTGACCCAAGAGAAAAAGCAGTTCACAAAAGAAGAATGCTGCTGTCAGAGAGGACTCTCCAAACAAGCAAAAGCCCTCAACTTATCCCTCCAAATGTACCAAGTAATACATGAAGGTGCTAACCTCTGCTCATTAGAACTACTCTTTGGAACCTTTGCCTTATTCCCTCCAAATCAAATTCTCAACTGATCTCAGCAAGTCAGAATCAACCACATCATTAAGAAAGTAGCAAAATGCAAACACGAGAAACTTCACACAATCTCACAATGGACTTCCTTTTCATTTTCAAATGAAGACTAAATGCAGTTAGATGCTGACATATGGCAAACTTTCATGTTTAACCTGATGCTATAGAAGATATTATCCGGGAGTCCCACTACATTAAGGAGGCTTATACCAAATTGATTTCTCTGGATCGCTTTTCAAAATTTGGTAAAAGGGAGACTACCTGTATAGAAATAGATGGAATGCTTACATTAATGCATTGGACTGTACCAATCAAACAGATATGAAAGGATTTGGGTGTACCCGACGTTGTTCCTAAAAAATGCCGCTGCACCTCCCTTGTGAAAGTTATCTTGGCACTTGGCAGGCTTGACAACATCCGAAGAATCCTCTCGCTCTTGCAATGCCAAAGCCAACTTCGCAGGCTTGAAGACTAATAGAAGAGTCCTTCCTTCCTGTATTGCCAACGCAAACTCAAGACGCACCACGGCATCGGCCATCCTGGGGCGCCTCCTCGGAAAATTATGAGAGCATCGTCCGCAATCTGTACAAACTCCATCTAACAATCCTTCTTAATTTCCTCCCTCAAACTAGGATCAATATTCTTGTCCACCCTTCCTTCTCTAATACAATACTGCGCCCACCCGGCCAGACCCCATTGTTCCTCATCCGTGCTCAAATCCACCGCCGGCCTCCCACACAGTGCCTCAAGCATCACCACCCCAAACGCGTACACGCCCGATTTCCTCGTCAGTCTACGGGTCAAGAAGTACTCCGGGTCCAAATACCCGAACGTTCCTTTAACCTCGGTGCTCACATATGAGTAGGCCTGGTCTTCTGGACCTAATCTGCACAGCCCAAAGTCCGATATCTTGGGGTCGCAATAATCATCCAGCAAGACGTTGGAGCTCTTCACGTCACGGTGTATCGCCCTGTCTGGCTGGATGCTCGTGCCTGTGAGGAGGTAGTCCAGCCCACGCGCAGTGTCAGTGCAGATCCTGAGGCGCCGTAGCCACGGGATCGGCGCACTGTAATTATTCCCTAATTTATGCAAGTGATCGGCAAAGGTTCCCCGCGGCATGTACTCGTAAACGAGGATCATCTCATCCAGCTCGTCGCAGTAGCCGATTAGCGAGACAAGGTGCCCCCGCCGGAACCTGGAGGGCATCTCGATTTCCGTCAGGAACTCGAGGGCCCCTTGGCGGTAGCGGGGGTTCAACCGCTTCACGGCGACGGTCATGCTCTCGCCATCGGTGATTGAGCCTTTGTACACTTTTCCGAACCCGCCTTGGCCGATGACTTGTTCGTCGGCGAAGTCGTTGGTCGCTGACTTGATGTCGGAGAGTGAGAATCGGCGGCTGGATGAGGATGACGTGGACAGCGAGCTGTCGGTGTCGCTCATGTTACGAGTGGACACACACTGCTAAGAAGCTAAGTCACAAGTGTAGACGAGAGGAAGATGACACATGATAAAGGAATTCAAGATATCAATGCAACAGGGAAGGGAATATTTTGATGCATTTATCAACCCTTGATAGTTGGGATCATTGATCTCAGATGGTACAATATTTTATACAAGATCGTACAGTATTTTATACCGAAAATGATGCAGATTGTACAAATTGGTCACTGATGGTATGAAATAATCCACGTGAAGATTTATCCCCCCAGCATCGGACCAAAATTGCACGTGTGCCTCAACTGAATGCACCGGCTAAGAGCGTCAGAGTGGGGGTGGCCATGGTGGACAAAGAAGACTAAGAATGCAGGTATATCAATTCTTCTTCTTTGCATTCTCTAACGCCAATGTTCATCACCTTGCTAGCCGCAGAAGGCAATACATCACAACAATGCCGTCTTGGTGCCTGCAACTGCATTCCAAAAGCGTAAATAATGGCGGGTAACAACAGTCTCGAGGGGAGTACTTTTATGTGATCACCTTACCTGTTTAGCATCGAGGTCTAGTTTCTGTGAGAAAACTCTGATCTCTTTGAGAATCCTCGGTGAAGCAACATCGAACGTGCAATTATTGAACACCAATCTCCTGTACGTGCTTATTATACCATTTGCTTGGCTGCCAGACACCTTATCTAAGAAAAAAACAGTGGATCGTCGACATGGGTCCCTTTGATGTTCCCTCAAGTTAAAATTAAACAATGCATCGAAAGCATTTCCCCCTTTCCACGGCCTGAACGTCGCCTCTGGCTGAACAGCATCACGCAAAAACAGTTGGTTGCGGAACACCTGAACAGCATAGCCCCATGAAACCGAGATGGTCCACTTAAACCGTGTGTCGTAGCAAACTGTTTGCTGCAAGATCCTGTTGGAGTCAAACTTTGCAGCTTCGAACAAATGTTTGAGACCCTTCAGTTTGGTCATGCTGGGGAAAATTGGTTCTGCAATATCCAAGTGATGGAGGGATATCAATGGTGTCACCGGATGTGCCGCCAATAAGCCGAAGATATCTCCCCTCAGGTCCATCTGATTTGATGATAAAAACAGCAATGTATCAGATTAGTTAAAAGGAAATCCATATGGCAGAGTAAGAATCTTGCTAGTGTAGTAAAATCATAGATGATACCTGATGAAAACCGCCTTCTCTAGTCAATCCAATTCCGAGCTCTTGGATACACGATGAAATCCTACCATCACTGCCATAGAGATGAGGGTATCGTTCAATACATGAATCGAACACTTTTGCTAGAACTTTTGCAAGTGGATAACTCATGGCAAAACCAGCTCCACCAAAGGCCATATCAAACGAGAACAACTTGTTCTGCATGTAACTTTCTGAATTAGTCCCAATATAGTACCACAATTCATGATCGTACTTCGTGAGAACCTTCGCCAGATTTTCTGGGAAAAAGATCGTGTCATCATCGCCAAACACAAACCACCTAACATTGGAATGATTGAGTGCAACAGTCTCCATCACAACCCGGGCAACACGAATCGCCGACTGGAGCCCCCCTGCGCCTCTGAAGGAGTAACGAAACCGAGAAATATCCTCGGAGATGCAAAGCGGTGGAAGCGAATCTGCATCATTATGGGAATTTCCATCGGATGGTGGCATGCTTTCGAGGAATGCGCATCCTCGCATTTGATTTCCTCTCCACCATAACTGGACATAGTTTTTCCTCAAAGGCCATGTTTTTCTATTCGAACCAATTCCAAAAACAATATGTTGGAGAGAGGTTGGGTAAGATATTTCTTGTAAAGAAGCAGAAGAATCTAGGAGTTTGGTTCTAGGAAGGAGGATTGTTGACAAATAGAGGTAGATGATACATATAGAAGATGAGATCACAGTGAGGCTTACGAGGCTTCGGGAGGTTTGTGCTTTGGAGGGTACCTGAAGGGTCTGCATTATCAGTGGAAGGAATAGGAGGGAGAAACTGTTTAAGAGAAAAGCTTTTGGTCGGGGAGGCTAGAGATTAATAGAAATCTAAAAGTGTTTTCTTAAACCTCTTGACGAAACATGCACTGCAAATTATGATTTAGTAGCAGCTCTGAGACGGGAAAGTTATTGTCCAAACATCAACATTTGTAAATAACTCTTAAAAGAGCTAATGTTTGGAGAAGTACCTGATACACTCAGTGCTATGGTTGAGACAACTCACATTAAATTTGTTTTAATTGCTCAAACCACAGTGTCATATCCCTTAAAATTTACTTCTTGGCACAGAACTTAGAAATTATGGCAGAAGGCACCAAAGAGAAATATTAGATTTACAAAAATCTCACTTAAATTGCATTCAATATTCTACATTCCACATACTAAAATTACCTGCCACAAGAAACTGATACTATAAAAGCACGAATCTATTGATAAGGCAGGGGAAATACAGAATGTAGACAGTAATTAACAATGACAAAAAAGTTCTGTTACTAAATCACAAACATTAAGTAGAATATCTTTTGTGATAGGCGTAAACAAAGCTCTAAACGTCTCATGCCTCTGTAAAGCCTATATAAACCTACTTTGTGCACCCTCCTGCAGAATAGGAAATAATAGGCTTTGAGGGTTAAAGTATGGTGACCACTGATTTCATCGAGGTAGGGAGAAAGGACACTTATCATGTGCATAAAACATTGCCCACGCAGGATAAGTGGAGGCCAAGAGAAATGAATTAACAACCCAGATATATTCATTGAGCAAAAGGATCTGCACAGAAGTCACCAAATACATATACATATACATACACACACGTACACTCTCATAAGACTTAAACAAATGCTCACTTATTCTCTGACTATTCCTCCGTCAGTCTATTCTGGAAAACCTGTTTCATAATCTGTGATGCTCAGCCATCATCAAATTTTACATAAAAACTACACTGGTCCTTACTTTACCTGGCTAAATCACCAAAAGATATTCTCCACGGACCAGGGTAAAAAACGAGAAGATATAAAGCAGTATATATACCACAAAGCAAGTGTAGCTGCTAATTATCTTGACAGTTTGTTGAAAGATTAGCTTCTTTTCACAGCTCCTTTACGGTGCCAAGCAATTATACGAGCACATAGAGCTGGAAATACAAAGCACAGAAGCAAAAACACCGGTACCGCCAGAAAGAGAAAAATGACATTTCGGAACCCATCCTTTGGCTCGTGGTTGTTTTGCACTATCCATGGAATGCCACCCACGTTCATCCCAAACACTGTTAACATGCATCAACAATGTAACTATTTAGCAAGTGCATAAACAGGGTGCTTCTCTAATATGATTTCAGCTGGTAATAAAGATTGATTGAGTTCAAGATTTAACCCCCAGTGATTATCGATAATGGAAGAAATATGATCGAGATGATAGAGAGATAGTATAGCTTTCTATTTATTTGCTCGGACTGCCAACTGTCAAGACCAGTCTGGATTGCTGTGACTCGATTGGCTATGAATCCAACACTCTCCTTCAGTCTGTTTAGCTGCCCAATTAACTCTTCAAGGGAGTCGAGATCTTGAGTACCAGACCACCCTTTTGAAGAAAGCTTCTCCTTAACTCGTGGGAATACTTGCTCCCCGTGCGCAATCACCTGCATTTTCAGTAGCAACTATAAAATCACCACAGTTCTCTTCTACGCTTTCACGTTCTTCCTTTTCTGGTCTAAATAGTCCACAAGATAACGTCCTTTCAGTTTCATTTGAAAACGGTTTACTTTGGAGACATGTATTAGACAATGTTCAAGACAGGATGGTACGGTAAGCTCCACTAAATCACACGCCTTTGGCTAATCAGAGGTGAAAAAACAGTTATTTGATCCACCAAATTGGCTCAATTTGGTGGTCCTGCAACTCTTTTGGCCCCTAGCTAGACAAGTACTATTTTGGTCTCAGATACTCAATTCCTAGCCAAGAAAGTCTTGGACTCTTTCTATGTAAAGATAACCCCCCACTATGGAAGCTGGTTTCACTTTGTTTGTGCAAAGCATTACTGGGATGCCGTCAGGCCAAATGCTTTCAAGTCTTTTGTTTTAGGGGTCAAAAGCTACTTATAATGGATGAAAGTTCGTAAGGCTATAGTGCTATACTACTCCAATTATCACTATCAAGCAACTTAGAAGTTAAACTTCAAGTACTACTGAACAACCTGTATAGATAAAAGAAGGGGACCCACGAACTACCTGCAGGAGACGCTGCAAGTCAAGATGCATTTTTGGAAATCTTCTATCATCTAGCACTTTTCTTTTCACTGCAACACCACCTGGAATCACATGGGACCCATAAAGATGTATCAACTGAAGGACAAACCATGCACATCCAAACAAAAGGTGCAGATTGCTATCCAAGGCATAAAAAACACTCGAGCTATTGCTCTTTTCATTTCCAATTAAACCATGCCGTTCTCTTTTACTTGTTTCTCTATCTGCTACACAATCATCAAATGTTCTAATCTCTTGTTAGACTTCTATAGAGAAAGTTGATTCTTAAGACAAATATATGCTTGTGAGATGAAAAGCACGTGACTGCTGTTCAAGACAGTCTCAGATTCTAAATTAAGCACCTTGATTGCAGAATTATGTTAACTAATAGAAGATTTTGTTAGGATCAATCATGGATGGTGTACAGGGGAAGGAGTAAAGTTTGATGGTGAAAAGGTATTGGAGAGTAACACAACCTCCAGACTAGAGATAAACAATTCGAATGTTGATCCGAAATCCAGAACCAACCTCGCCGAAAAGGTGTTGGTGAATACAGAAGAGAAGCATAAAAAACATGGAAGAGTATAGGCACTCAGCGAATGCCGATACTCAAACCCTGGAAAGAGTTAACATTTCCGCTAATAGAAAAGAACAAGAGTTAGAAAGCTTCAAACACAATAAGACATGAATGCACTTGTGACAATTAAGAACTAACAACTGAGAATATGATGAAAGTAGGGCATCTAAGACCAATAAGAGTGATCTGTTCAGGTAAGAGGCATAAAGAGACAGCTCAACCTCAATGGCGCCAAGAATTTGCATTGGTCAACTGCAAGTAGTTAGTCTAAGACTTTAAAGGAATGTTTAGGATTCCTATGACCACACTAAAGATGAATAGTTGACTTGAGAACTGTAGCTGATGCCAATGCAGCATAAAAAAGGAGCATGCTAGTAATTTCCTCCTCTTCATGCCAGATCTAGTCATGCTATAACCCTAACCATATGGAATAATTCCTAAAGCTACTGAACTTCTTTGGGTGTAAACACCCTCTTTAGTCATTCCAGGAGAAGTGGTCGCTAAATGGATGCAACGAATTAGCGTTCACTGTATTGACGATTTGCCTCCCTGTTTTAAGATTTAACACCCTTTTTCCACGGAAAAGGCTACGTACTAACGATAAAGCCTACCAGAGTAGAAAGTACCGAAGAGAGAGGGTATGTTGCAGTTCTTAAGGGTAGCGAATTTCAGCATGATACCTTCAATCCGCACGAAAGCACATGCTACCTATTTCCGAATGCGCTTCTAACACATCTGCCTAAGACCTACGAAGATCATTGCCACCCCTAATTGATTGCAAGGGCCTCCCTACTCCTGCCCCTGAGCAGACCCCCAGAAAGAACATCAAACCAAAAACTTTTGATTGAGGTACAAGGAAAACCTAATGGCCTTGCTATTGAATACCCAAAAAACTGCAATGTTCTCATGCTTCACCACAAGTAACATTTGAGGTCAAGTGTACATAAGGCCAAACAGCTTAGCAAGAAGTCGTTATAATCTGCTCCGTGCTAGGAAAATAATAGAAATACTTCCTCTGTTTAACTTCCTATGGAAGTCGAGGTGTTTTCTAAACACGTCAAGGACAGAAAGAGAATCTACATATAGAGGTGCATTTAAGTTTCATATCAGAAGACCGGAGGATAATAATTGGAAACTGAAGGAGTCTTTGAATCGAAAGTGACGGTCTGAAAGTAGTCCTGCCCCAATTGTAATTAGGAACAGAACTGAATGACGAAATAAAGCCAAGGGAGTGACACAAAAGTCGAGATTAGTAAGCTACCTGCATGAGTATCCTCCTTGGTTCATGTACTTATAAACCCTTGGACATAGGGTGAGGTCCGGGCGGGGGGTGGGGTTGGGGAGCTTCCAGATAAAACCAATCACCTCATGTTCAAATCACGAAGATAATACATGTATCATGCTAGCTATAGACAGTATAGAAACTGACTTGTATTATATAAACTTTCTTTAAGGGAACAAAACAAATGAAGCATGTAAACAAATGCATTTGTGAGAGAATCACGATACTGGGTAAAGGAACTACCTTTGTCCAATTCTAACTCCACCGAATCCAGCTCAATCTCAAGTTTAGTCACAACATCCTGGAGGTGATCCACATGTGTGCTAATAATGTGAACAAGAAGATTCGACACAGATTTTGGCACAGGATTACCGGCTTCCTCAGAATGGTTAATCATCAGTAGATATTCAAGAACATGCTCCCTGATCACGACACTACCTCTTTCATTCTGCTCACCTTGTTTGGGAGTTTCCAAATTAGTAGCCTGTCGCATAAGAGATTGACCCACAGACCACAAACCCAATTTGGGCATGGCACCCAAAGATACACTAATCACCGAGTGCTCAGTAACTATTGCAGCGATTCTGAATGTAAATTTGCTCGAGGCAGGACCTGGCGAATTAGCCCTGAATACAAGAGCACCATCTACATGCCCACAGTAGGGTCCATTGCTAACTAGTGAAAGAATTTCTTGGAGCTTCAACGGAGGGCAAAGAAGATCAATGAGGCATTGTGCAGATTGTGACAATGTCTGGTTCCACTTGGGAAGTTCCACATGGTACCAACAAAACTCTTCACCACTGCCCTCAACATATTTCCATTCCTTGTGCTTAAAATTCCCGCGTCCATCGAACGTATAGGCCTTTTTTCCAACAGCACCAGGATAGCGTGCCTTATGAAGAAGGTTCTCATTGAGAGGGACAGTTGAAAGTAGTTGTCTCTCCATTTCCTCTCCCTCTTCGGGAGCGCTTAACCCTTCCTCCATGGTTATTGTCAGCAATCCGTTACTAACAAAGCCAATTAATGACAGACGCACATGCATTTCTGATTAGAATTAATAGTTTCTAATAATCTGAAGATTTCAAAAATATTCCCTGAGTAAATAAATGTATGAAGTTCAAAGGTTGGGGAAAAAGAAAGGCAGTTTTATGCTTCATTTAACATTTTTCTGAAAACCCTAAAGTTGTATCAAACCTTAACCCCTTGTCGGTGAATCCTGGCAGGGGTGAGACCACCTTAAGGAGACCGGGGCAATTGGCACCCTTGGTTTTTGAAGAAAAAAGTAACTTCATAGCATCACAAATAATTTCATGTGTAACACATCAACTTAACTATGTCAATATGAACCTTTGATCCCCATATATTTGCAAGATAGTTGTAAAGTAGTTATACCCTCCTATCATTTCCAAAAGAGCCTCTTATGAGTAGCCAAATCATCGTATGATATGGCTACAAGAATTAAAAATATCTAAATACCTTCACAAACTAAAATTTTAAAGATAGTTTTCATGTATTGTCGATTTAGTGAGTCATTTTAATCACATATCTTATAAGGAGAATATTAATAACTCATACATAACTCGTATAAGCAAAGTAGGAATAAAAGTGAAAAATCACCTTCTGAAGAAGCTTCACCTCGACGATGCCCTGAAAAGGCCCAGTCCTATAAGCAAAGTAGGAAGCAATCTGAATAGAACAAGTAAAACCATGAAGATTTCAGGGTGTCGGTTTTGAAGTCACTTACCAGCCACACACTATCCAGTGGGATTATTCAAGCAGAACCCATCAAAATGTTTTGGGAATTTAATGACAGAAGACACCCGCCAGGAAGAAAAGAGGGAATTACACAACGATGGACAGAAATAAGCGAAATCAACGCGCACGCAGAGCTTGGGAGAAGCTGCAATCAAACGCGTTGACGTCTTAATCTTCAGCTACTGGACTCCATTTTCTTTTCCGATTTTAAGTGTTGATTTATGCTAAATTACCGTATGTTATGCGCAAGTCAGAGTTAATAGTAAAAAATTTTAACCGGCAAACGATAAACATTTGAAGGGAAAATAAAAAGGACTTTGAATTTGCAAAGAAATATTCTGAGATGTCGCCGTATCGAAATCCTTCTTATCTAGGCTATATAATCCTGAGAAATTCGGCAAAATACTATGTCGGTTCATAATTTTTTATCCTCCGTTCGATTCAATTTTTAAATGTTATCTCCTAACTAAATTTGTGACATTCTATTTGCACGAGGACACTAAAGAAAGGAGTATGATTCTTTGATACAAAGAAATCACAAAAAGGGTAAAGTAATAGCTTTGTGCAACGTCAAAAGGATCCTGATTTTAATTTACCTAGAACTAAAAAGCCTATTCGCTTATTTATACTTTTTTCCTTTTTATTTTCTTCAAAAAATGCACCTCATCATCATCCTCTGCAATACACCATATTTAAGTTACACTTTTTTTTTACTTTCGAAAGTCGTAATAAATCTCATTCCATGATGCTCGCGAATATCACAGATAATATCTCACTTTTATAGACATTATTGCCCTTCTTTTATCTTCGTTGTCTTCTTCTCTCTCTCCATTTTGAACCGACTAGTAAGGATCACATGCTTTACACGACATATAGTGATTTGAAATAAGAATATTTTAAATCTTGATTAAAAAAATAATTAAAATTAATCAATACGACTATTATAATTAAATAATAATAACAAATCAGTCGTTAACTACTAATTAAATACTCAAAATATGAAAAGTTCATTACTCAACACACAATCTTACTTTTAAACCCAAATTTTTTACGTCAATTAACACTAATATTTTAACTATTTATCATACTTATTTTTTTCATCACATCAAGTTTTTGCTAAACAAAATTCTGACTATTCCAAATTATATCTTGTTATTTAAGGTACACTGACATTGCAATTAGTCTCAAACATCTCCCACAAAATATCTAACTCTCACGAAATACTACAAGTTTGATTGTATAACGATAAAAGTAAATAAATTTTTTAGGTATAATTAATATCAAGTGTTTATATTGGAGTATTGACATTTTTCCTGCAAACATCACTACTAAAATTTAAATATCATAACTTATGATTTTTAATATTATTCATTACTTAACACATTTCTTTCTACCTAGTTATGATCATTTCTTGTAGCTATAATTATTGGGGTCGGAATATCCCCTATAATTTATTTACTTTTGATAATGATCTATTCTATAACTCTCTCAGTTTAAAAAAAATTATTTTTTTTTTTGGCTGTACTAGAAAAATTGATCAGTTTTTAAATTAATAAAGATTTTGTAACTATTTTTACGTGTTTATACATTGTAGACATTTTTTTTATTCTACTTCTCTCTCCACATTTAGTCGTTCACCAATCCATGTTTCTCTATTGAATCAATTTCATCATGTACTCCTCTCTCTCTCTTGGGATAGAATGAGAAACATATAAAATAAGATTTATATTTTAAACAAACATGTGTCAAATATAATCAAATAATTTGGGACAAAAGGAATATAAGTTTCATGTATCTCTTATTTTAGAATTAAAGTACAAAGCAAGTCTTTTTCAATTTTTTCTATCTTTAAGTTCCAACGTTTGAGTACAATTTGTCTAAAACGACAATTAATCGTAATTATACTTTCTTTTTTCTACTTTTTAATTTTAAAAAATTTATAATGTTGTCTAAGTTATTCTTGATAGTGTACTCTAAAACTCTCTTTTATATTTATCTAATATGACCTTGTTCATCATAATAGTAAAAAAAAATTATTAATTTAGTTGTAGATGTAATTTAGCATATATTTATCTTAAAATTTGTATTTTTAACACAAACTTTATTTACTCATTTAAAACGTATACCATACATGTGTATGTGTGTACTTTTGAAATCCATACTACAAAATGTACGTGCGATGTTGATAACAGATAGTGGTAATGAATTAAGTAACTTCAATAACATTCACAAACTTACGTTTTTCACCTTATATTTATATGTACGCATTACAGTTTTAATACAAATTCAACAAAAGTTCATCAAGAATTCAGATCATTCATGAATTTGTGTAAAGCTGATATCTAACTATATGTATATGAATTTGATTGGTATCTTCGGTGTCTTTCAAATCTTTAATCTCATTTTTTTTTTAATTTTTATAATATTAAAATTGAACTAGATGGTCACAAAATAACACTCTTCATCGCTCAAATGATCCAGGTCATGATTTTTCATGCATCACTTCATAATTAACTACTTTTCTTTTACAAGGTTTTAATTAGTTAATTTAGCATAATAGCAATGATTGGCAAGCAAACGTGCGTCACACTTTCGGACCTAAGCTAATAATCAAAGCACACCACAGGGTCACTTCAGAGTCATGGTGTATCATTTCGCAAAAGGCTAACGTGCCCTTCCGTTCATTCCAGCTTTTGAAGTCGTTGGATGCAAAGTTTTCATTCATGCTCATGGAGGCTGTCGGAATCGCGCCGACCTCTATTCGTCGCAAAACGACTGCCCCCGTCTACATTGCTTCACGTGTATCCCGTGCCTCTGAGAGAAAGGGAGGAGGAGGAAGAAGAGGACGAGGATGGATGGGGTTTCGAAGCACAAATTTGGAGAGGAGTTCCGTTACAAATGGCAGATTCGAAATGGGAACAGGGGTAATTTGGTCTTTTCCACGTGTTCACACATGCGGGCGGATTTAGTGCTAACATTATCATTACTACAGTATATTATTACAGGCGTAACGATCCGTCAGTTACGCAGGAATTTGTCGAAAATGGAAATTCCGGACACTCGCAGCCGCCATCACAGTCCACAAGCAAGTCCACTCCCGCTACTTTCTAAGTACTGTGTGTCCCTTCATAACATGAGCGACTGCGACGGCTCGCCGTCAACGTCTTCCTCATCCAGCCGCCGATTCTCACTCGCCGACATCCAATCGGCGACCGACAACTTCTCCGACGAACTTGTCATCGGCCGAGGCGGGTTCGGAGAAGTGTACAAAGGTTCAATCTCAGATGGCGAGAGCATGACCGTCGCCGTGAAGCGGTTGAACCCCCGCTCCCGCCAAGGAGCCCGAGAGTTCCGGACGGAAATCGAGATGCTCTCCAGGTTCCGATACCGGTACCTCGTCTCGCTAATCGGCTACTGCGAAGAGCCGGATGAGATGATCCTCGTTTACGAATACATGCCGCGGGGAAACTTTGCCGATCACTTGCACAGATCGGGGAAGAATTACAGTGCGCCGCTCCCGTGGCTACGGCGTCTCAGGATCTGCATTGACGCGGCGCGTGGGCTGGACTACCTCCACACAGGCACGAGCATCCAGCCAGACAGGGCGATACACCGCGATGTGAAGAGCTCCAACATCTTGCTGGATGATAATTGGGACGCCAAGATATCGGACTTTGGGTTGTCCAAGTTAGGTCCAGAAGACCAGGCCTACTCCCATGTGAGCACCGAGGTCAAAGGAACATTCGGGTATTTGGACCCGGAGTACTCCTTGACCCGCAGACTGACGAGGAAATCAGATGTGTACGCGTTTGGGGTAGTGATGCTTGAGGCCCTGTGTGGGAGGCCTGCGGTGGATTTGAGCTGCGTGGATGAGGAGCAATGGGGTCTGGCCGGGTGGGCGCAGTATTGTATTAGAGAAGGAACCGTGGATGAGATTATTGATCCTAGTGTGAGGGAGGAAATCAAGAAGGATTGTTTGATGGAGTTTGTGCAGATTGCGGACGAATGCTTGCATAATTTTCCCAGGAAACGACCTACAATGGCTGAGGTCGTGGTGCGTCTTGAGTTTGCGTTGGCAATGCAGGAAGGGAAGGACTCTTCTTTAGTTGTCAAGCCTGCAAAGTTGGATTTGGCATTGCAAGAGGGAGAGGATTCTTCAGATGTTGTCAAGCCTGCCAAGATGACTCTCACAAGGAAGGTGCAGCGGTATTTCTTAGGAACAACGTCAGGTACTATCAAATCCTTTCATATCTGTTTGTTTGGTACAGTCCAATGCATTATTGTAAGCATTCCCTCTATTTTTATAACGTAGCCTCCCTGTAATCAAATTTGAACTGCGATGTGGAGAAATCAATTCGAAAGAAGCCTCCTTAATGTCATGGATATTATCTCTTATAGCATCTCGATAAACATGAAAGTTTGCCATATGTCAGTATTTAACCGCATTAAGTCTTTATTTGACAAGAAAAAGGAAGTCCAGTATAGGGTTAGACATAAGCAGCCCTTTCCCCTTTCTGTGGAGGGGCTGTTTCTTCGTTTTGAACACATGGGGTCAAGGTCATAGTGGAGCAACCTTTCTCCTGCTCCAAATGAATGGACTAAATTGAGTCGTATGATTCCCCATTAACAGCTTTGACTAACTAAATTTCATGCGAACTTGAATCGTAGTGTGTTTACCTATCCGGCTGTAGATCTCATGACGTTGTCGCTCCCCTTGAGAGTGAAGGAGTGGTAACCCTTTACTCTTCAAGAGTGAAATTTATTCTATTGAACGGGGTAGGAGGCAACGGTGACTCCATAAGGGAAACAACATCTATGAGTTTGTTGTATAAGATTTGACTTCTTTGCACCACTGGCCGTCCAAAAATATTTGCGTGTTGATGGAGTCCCTTTGACTACTAATGCAAGTCACACGTACATATGAGAGGAGTATCCTTGTGATTTTGCAGCAATTTTGCCTTTCGTTCTCTTTGTAAGTTGACCACCTTAAGCAGATCCTGGTACCGCCACTCATCTGATCTGAGCTGCAATGCCTTAGAATGGGATTTTTCGCTAGGCATTCTTTGAGGATTTTGGGTGCATGATCAGATGTGTGTACCGATAATTTGCACTAGGCATTTTGATTTGGGTGTATCTATCTTTCCTCTATGCAGTTATGGTAAAAAAAACTTTCCCATATGTGATTTCTAAATTATACGTATGAGGCAGTGTCTCAACAATTCATGCTTTTGTTTCTCTCCTTGTCTCCTATTTCAGTTAATAGTGATACAAAGCGAACCAGTAAAATGCAAAGAAACCATAGCAGCATCGGTAACAGCATATTGCCGGACAAAGATGGAGCCATGTCAAACAACAGAGATGGAGTTCTTACTCAGGAACTGCCTTCAGGTGGACAAACTCCGACTCCAAGTTTTAAGCAATTCACCTTCACTGAACTGAAAAGCATAACCAAGAATTTCAGTAAAGAAAGGATATTAATAAGTAAGGGATCCCATGTTGTGGCTTTCAAAGGCTGGATTGATGAGAATACGTATACCCCGTCAGAGGTTGGTGTTGGAATGGCCGTTGTCGTGAAGGAAATTACATTAAATGAGTATCAAGATCCTGGACTGAGGCAGGTAAAATAAGTCGATGCTATTATTTCTCTTCAATCTTCAAAAATTAAATGAATCGACTTCATAAACTGTTGGAACTGCATTTCTATGCTTTCAAGCCAATTTATATATATTCCTGCATGCTGTAGTGGCCCATACCTAAGCACCATATATATCATGAGTGTTTCTACTCGGATGAATGTGTATATAGGTCCAGTAGCATCTCCTATACTTTTGCACAGAAAAATATGGCTAAAGAAGATCCAAATGCATAAACTTTACTCCATATGCAGTTGAGCAGCATCTCAGAATCCTTGCATTACTTTTTCTCCATATGAAGTAGCAAGTATTGGCCAAGGTAGCGTTAGCTAGTATTATTTTCCAAGTGTAGTTGTGAATGGCGAATTCAAGTTCATCTTCCCCAAATCATCCATTGTCGATAAAACATAATCGTCAATGTGAATCAAGTCTTTCCTGAGATCTCTCTGCGTTTGGAGTTGTCTTTAGGAATCGACTGTTTGGCTCTTTGGCCTAGGATGCTCTCACTTATCTTATCTATGTACAAGGTTTTTGATCCTGCTGTGCACTTTCTATGTGCTTGGGTTCACCTCCTTTGGACTTTTTTTTACCTTCAATACTCTTAACTTCAAGAACTACCTTCAATAAGCTCTTTAACTTCAAGAAAAATGTATCACTCATGCATTTCATTGTTGCAGCATTATAGCATTCTTGAGTGGGAAAAATAATGAAAAGAACAGAATGTTTAATAAGAATCGAAAGAGAATAATTTCAAAAAGCTGGAAAGTGTTTGTATCACGATTCACAAGATTTAAGCGCAGGCATGTTATTTTGTCGTGAATTCATGCTCTTCCTATTCCAATTATATGTTTCCTCGTCTCAGATCTTGGAATTCTTGAGAAATTGCAGTCATCCTAACCTAGTTAAGCTCTTGGGATACTGCACCGAAAGCGAGTACTCCAGAAATTACAATATGTTTCTTGTCCATGAATACATGCAGAAGGGAAGCTTAGACAACCACCTTTTCAGAAGTAAGCAATTCTTCTTCACACGGCAATAATGATCTAATTTTGGTGAATTAAATAAACTACATGAAAAGTATGTTCTTGCATTTGCAGAAGGTGCAGAACCACTTTCATGGCATGTACGGCTCAAAATAGCAATAGGAGCAGCTCGAGGTCTAGCTTTCTTACACACAATAGGGAAGCTGAACATGTACTCGAAGTTCGAGGCATCGGACATACTGTTGGATAAGGTACATTGAGCTATTTTTTTTAGTTACTGTAATTTAGCCAATATTGTTTAGTTTGTGGTTTCCTTTCAACTAATAAAAGCTGTTTCTCTTTCCAAATTCTATCCCTAGGACTTCAATGCAAAGCTTTCGGACTTTGGAATGCAAGAGATATGTGTAGCAGGCGACCCATCTTCCTACGATCCTTTATACTACGTCCCAGGGGCGGAGCCAAAATTTATAAGTAAGGGGCAGGGTAGGAGGTTCAATATAAAAAAAAGCAGTATAATGAATCAGGATTAAGGGCCAATACTAGTAGTATACTATTGAAAAATGAAAAGATCAAGGCGGGGTTAATTCTTGCCTCGCACTCTGACCAGATTTCACATTAATAGAAGTTACAAAGAGAAATGAATTTCGGGAGGGTTTTTTTCTCAGGGTTTTTTTCTCCGAATGCTGACTTCATACTACATAGGCACTGGTATGTTGTCTTACGTTTCGTTTTTGATAGATACACATAGGCTAAGAAAAGGTATTGGAGTTCGTGTCATGATGTTGCTTCTTCAATGTCTTCTGAAACTTGCTTTCAAAATTTTGAGTGCCTATTTTATCATTGGAGGATGCATCAGGTAAAAAATGGTTAAACCAAACAAACTTCTATATTAGATGGTAGAATTGAACTTTCTATTGCCATGTTTTGATGATGTACCTCTAAATACTAGAACAAAAGTTGGAACATCATGCAAAGTTACACTTCACTTGGCAGGGGATTTCAGGGCTGGCACGTTGAACAGGATGGGTGACGTCCATGGCTTTGGATTTGTGTTGCTGCAGATCTTATTTTGCAGGCAGGAGGTTGATGAGGATTGGACCGGAATTTTCTTTACCGGCCCCATTACGCCGAAGAGTAAGCTGATTGAGATGGAATTTCGACAGACGGTTCAATTTAGCGGAGCATCGCAAGTTGCCCGACTTGTATTGCGATGCCTGGACACCAAACCTAGAAGCCGGCCGTCTATGGAAGAAGTTTTGTCTGACTTGGAGACCATAGAGAAAGAAACTTCATCATGAAGTACACCAAGGAGCAAGGCTTCAAATTCAAGACCAGTGCTATGCATCCTGGTGACCAAGGATGGCGATTCCACTATTGAAGCCATGTTGCTGCAGAAAAATGGCTTTTTTCTTGGGACAACAAAAGAAAAATCAAAATCCCTGTTGAAGAAATATATGTTGAGACGAGGAAGAAACCTAAAATTCAACCTACTGACTACCGGAGGCAAATGTAATCTATACTACCTCTGTAAATCATTTCTGGACGATTATGTCTTTAGTTAATTATGTCAATAACAATTATACCTTTCATTTATGACTTATTTTTAAATTTAGTTAAAATTAAATGAGCATTGGATAATGAATATGTTCTGAATATTGAGAAATAAAAAGTCTCATGACAAATAAAAAGTCTCATGACAAAGAAAAACAAAAACAAAGAAATTTCTATTACTCCTCTAATTTGGTTAAAATGAAATAAACATCGGATTATGAAAAATAAGGTTAATATGTATCAAAAATGAAAAAAAAAAAGCTTAAATACGACGCAAATTAACAACAATTTTATACAGAAATTGTACTGCTATTTAAAACGAGATTATTGACTATTGAGAACAAAGAAGAATCATGATACTAAGTATGCAAAAAATGTTGCAAGAAAGTTACAATCACAAAAAAAAGAACGGGCTTATAAGGATGAGAAATGTGAATTTCCAATATCTTACGAATCAAGGTAAATTAGGAAAATTAAGAATATTTGTTTATTATAACAGAAATATTTCTGATTCAATTATATTGATAAAATTAAGTACATATTGAAGATTGTTGTAATTTGAGACATTTAACAAGCATTCTCAACATTGTTCGACGCAAGCAAAATTTTAATTGAATGTTCAATCTCAAAATTGATACAATCAAAGACGGTATACAAATAAATAACTATATGCCTTATTTAGGCAAGAACAACATCTAACACTGAAAATTACATGTAAAATGGAAAGAACCTTGAGAAAATGGAAGAGAAAGAAATTGTTGAAAATAACAGAATTCGAGAAAGGTTGATAACACATGAATTTCAAAAATATTATCCAACACAAGACAATGATGGAAACTATCTAATGACAGTTGAAGATTCAGTGCGCAAAAAAGAAGAACACTTTAATGAAGGTTAAGATGATATTATATAATAGAATAAAACTACATTTTTTTATTCTACATGTTAAAAACTGAAAGCTTATTGTCTGCGTCATGATTGACTCTCATAGCACAAGATTATTGATTTTATGCATATTCACTACATCTTATTATTGAAATCATAAACGTACATTAACCAAATTACCTCTTTGTAATTTGCATATTCAATAAACGTACATTAACCAAATTACCTCTTTGTAATCATAAACGTACATTACCTCTTTGTTTATTGACTCTCAATAAACAATGGTTCTTTCTTTGTAAACTTATTTATTTAATCTAAAAAAAAAAAGGAAAAAATTATCTTTCTAAGGCTTTGAGTTATTTTTTTTTTGTTTATTATACAATGGAATTCTTTTTTAAGAAAATAAATAAACAAATCTTTATCTTTGTTTTCTCCTGATGAATAGGAAAAAAAAATTAGAAAGTTCACATAACCAAATTACCTCTAATACTTATATTCACTTTTTCTGTAACTAATATTCTTCTAGATTTTGCTTTCCGTTTTTACTTTTTCATGATATATATTTTTTTTATGATCAAGGATGTTGTCTGCTAATGTTGAAAATTTTCAGGAATTGGCATTGATTTTCCAGAAAAAGTATATTGCTGCCTTTCATAGCATTTTTCACAATACAATGATAAAGTTTTACATTTATTTTCGTATTGCAAATTTTAGTAGCTCCTCATGCCAATTTTTTCTTGCTTTAGTTAACTGTTATATGCAGGTTCAACTCAAAACAAGTATATATTTTGTTTATTTTTTGCAACACCTATATTTGAATTTTTTTCTTATTCTTTTGAATATTTAATTGGATAAGTATTCCTATCTTTGAACAAAAAAGAATTTTTAATCTGTCATATTATTTCTTATCTTATGTGACGTACTTAGGTGGCTTTATACAATTTGATATACTTTCATTTCCATCTTTTAATCCTCTGTGGCTGCTATTGTAGCATGCTTTTAAATTGCGCAAAAGATTATAAAGATATCATGCTTAAATTGTGAATCACTTCCATGCATTTAATTATTTTTTTGGCCATTTGCTTAATGTCGTGATTTATACTTTGACCAGTATTACATTGCGATATCTTATGTCCTATAATAAAAATAACTTCAGATGCAGACATGTATGCGAAATAGAATATGTATTTTCCCACAAATGAAGACATATATGTTGTTTGAAATCTCTCACAAACGATATATCAAGCATTGCATTTTTGTAATTATGTTACCATCTATTATATAAGAACATTGTGTATACTCTTTTGTACATCAATTTATCTAAGTTGCGTAAGGTTAATATTAGTGTTATTAGTTATATACAGTAAAAGTTTGAAAGAAACTCTGCTCACGATTTTACGACGAATACCGATTTATCAGCTTTTTACCATTTTATTGCTTAAGGACTGACTTTTGATTAATTTTGAATCTTTAGTCAAATGTATGAAGTTAAGTTAAACTTTTTGATTTAATGGCTTATATCGGGTTTGCTTTACTTACAAATTTTTGGATAGCCGTAATGACAAAATTTACAAAATGTTTGCCAAAATAATGTACAGTTTCAGAAATAGGTGTTCAATCAACATCAATGCACACTTTGCTTTAGCAAAAAGTTAAACCGCTTCTCTGTAATAAATTTAATATTTTCTTGAGTTTAATACGATTAATGGATTTTTTTTTTTTTGCTTTGCTTAATTGCAGCATCTACTTTTTTTAGAATTTTTCCTTCCATCTCCGAAAAGAGAATAGGGATGAAGATAATTATAATATTAACTTTTACAGGTTAAATGAATATGTTCATCAAATTACTTTCCTTAAAATTGTGTTGAGCTTATTATGACTTCAAAACACACTGTTATTCATTTTTGTTTGAGATCGTGGTTGGGTTAAAAGCTAGTATCAATGATTGGCAGCAAAGTTTGGATTTTAATTACCTACTGAGCAATGATGTATAGTGTTGTGGCCAAAAATTGACCAGGACTGAACGAGCATCGGTTGGGACCAAAAGAGCATACGAGCAGACCTGCAAAGCACAACACGAGCAAACGGTGACGCGTCGGGACCTCCAGAGGGGGCTCCGGCGGGGAGTCTCCGATGCTTAAGTCAGTAAGCAATTTTGAGAGAGTATCTGAAAATATTAGATAGTCAGAACTTACCTTCTTCCCCCTTTTTACTTTTATTTATAGGCGTGTATTGAAGGATCGGTTACCTTTCCTTAATGAGGAGTTACCCTAATTAGTGGGAGGTTACAGGTTTTAATGGACAGTTATTGCTCATAATGAGATAGTAGGAAGGTGGGCAAGTGCCACTTCCACTTCTCTAAGAATCAAGGAGCAATTTTGATGCTAATTGACGGTGACAAGTGTCACCTTCCTATTGGTGGGTATTTTTTACCCATATCATATAGCAATGCTAAGTTTTCGGTCATGGGAGGCGCGGGAATCGCGCCGACCACCATTCGTTGCAAAACGACTGCCCCGTCAACATTGCTTCCCGTCGGCAAGCTTCGAGTTATATCCCGTGCCGCAGAAAGAAAGGGAGGAGGAAGAGCGGGGTTCTGAAACAAAAAGGTTTGTGTTGAAGTTGGATCAATCCAGAGAGAAAAGACAAAAGAATTAATGGGGGTTGTGAGGAGTTCCGGTACAAATCGTAGATTCACAATGGGGTTGTGGGGTTGCGCCTGTTCATATGCGGCCTGATTTACTGTAACATTATTATTACGATTATTATTAAAGTACAGGTGTAAGGTTGCCACTGTACCACAGGTATCAGTAGGGATGGCAATGGGGCGGGTCGGATGCGGATCTGCTAAAATCCGAACCCGCCCCGCTAGTCATTGAACTTCGCCCCGCCCCGCATCGGGTTATGTATGTAACATACCATATCCGATCCTACGTGGATTTAGAAAACCCGCACCCGCCCCGTTCCGCCCCGTCCTCGATGTAGCACCAAAAAACCCGAAACCAACCCAACCCGCCCCATTGCCAATTGTGCGTAGATTCAATTGCAATTGTCTGATATAGAAGAAGATGGTTCTTGAGGACAAATGGTCCAGAAGTTCCACAGTTGCAATATGTCAACTCCTAAGCACAACTGATTTCCAATTCTCTAATCAAATAATTATTGACCACGGCGAGTCTGAGGGGATACTTCTTAGGTAAGAAAAAATTGAAAGAAACAAAGAGAACATAAACATAAACAATAAACCTTTTTTTTATGCTTTTCTGGTTACAGAGAACTTGAACAACTGAATGTAATGAAAATCGTAAAAACACAATAGTCTTCTAGTTATTTCAGAGAGTGTACCCTTGCTTGTGAGCTGGTCTATGGTGATTGAAAGGGCTGGATCTTCTCGATTGGATTCAAGTAGTTGGATGAATCTAGATCTTCTCGATTGGATGTATCTGGATCTATTGAAATAGCGGAACAGACGAGGGACGAGGAGACCTTCGGCTTCCTCCATTGAGTGGGCAGATCAGTGTATCGTTGCGAAAAGTGTTCGTGGCCTTGCGGTGGCTACGCCGCTAGTTCGCGGCGGTGCGGTGGAGAGTGGGCTGATCAAACTGGCCGTGCGGTGGCTTCGCCGCTAGTTCGCGGCGGTACAGTGGAGCCGCTGCTAGTTCGCAGCGGTGCGGTGGAGAGTGGGCTGATCAAACTGGCCGTGTGGTGATGGAGAGTGAGAACTGAGAAGGTTGAGAATTGAGATCTAGGGTTTGGCAGAAAAGAAAGGACATATATATAGGATATGTGATGGACGGCTAAGATCGACTAAAGTATTAGGGGATGGCTAGGATCAACTAAAGTATTAAGGTTAATATAACGGGGCGGGGCGGGGCGGGTCGCGGGGCGGATTGGGATGAATACCATACCCGATCCTAACCCGCTGCGGGTTTTTTTTTTTAAATACCATACCCGCCCCATGTCCCGGTCAAAGTCAAAAAAATCCGATCCTACCGGGGCAGGGCGGAGATTCGCGGGTTCGGATATTTTTGCCATCCCTAGGTATCAGCCAACTCCGGTCTCCGGTACAGGGAGAAAAAGAAAGTTCCGCACTAGTTTCTTAGTACTGTGTGTCCCTTCAACATGAGCGACTGCGAGCAGCTCGCCGTCCACGTCATCCTCATCCAGCCGCCGATTCTCACTCGCCCACATCAAATCGGCGACCGACAACTTCGCCGACGAACTAGTCATCGGCCGAGGCGGGTTCGGAAAAGGTCTAAAGGCTCAATCACCGATGGCAAGAGCATGAGCGTCGCCGTGAAGCGAAAGAAAATGGTAAAATTCAAAATGCAATAGAAAATGGTAAAAATCAAAATCCCTGTTATAGAAATATTGGTTGAGATGCGAAAGAAAATGGTAAAATTCAACGTACTGACCGCCGAAGACAAATGTAATAGTATATATGTTGTTGTTGTGTAATAACCGAGCGAAGTTTGATTTGAAGAGGTGTTTGTACCACATTATTTACCGTTATAACTGGTCATAATTTTTAAGACACAATGCCACCGTGTCAATTTTTAGATTTTTGTAAGAAAATAGTACCGCATAATATTGTGGTACACGATTTTCTCCCAGTTTGGCCTTGTAGCCATGCATATTTAGACAGTTTTTTTTTTCCCAAATAAGCTAACTAGTATTTATATTCTAAAGACAATTTCAAGGCAACAACTGAGCGGTTAAATACACTAATAAAATCGCCCCGACACTTCTGCATAGCATCCTCATTTTTTTTCCTTTCCCTGTAGAATTCAATGCCGGAAAACCTTAAAAAAATAATAAAAACTTGATACTTGAGCTATTGTGCCTTGTATTGAGCGTCAACAATTTTCCTGTTACCGCATATTTTGTTCTACAAATACTCTGTAACGTACTTAGTTATTGTTAGTATCGTACTAGTCATAAATGCCCTTTTTTTAACGCTTCCACATGCTTATTCTCACATAAAATTCGTTGTTAAGAATAAATTTTGTAATTATTTTTTTTGTGTCACAATAATATATATATATATATATATATATATATATGCATATTGTCACGCCCCAAGCCAATATACGAGTCAGAAGCATAACAACAACTGCATCTCAAGAAGCCGAGCTTAAAGATACGCACGATCTAATGCGTTAACAGATGTACATACTAAACCATAAAAAATAGAGCAAGAAGCCAAGAATATCTAAAATGTGAAGGACCAGAAATATCAAATCGAGTTTCAAACTAATATTTGATTGCAATCATTATATTTACCGACATCGTAACCCATCCAGTTCTTATGAAGCTAATCCTACAATGGGAAATGGCAATGAATCTAAGAACCATAATCCAAATCACAAGAGTCTTGATCAAAGAAATAAGAAAAAAATAAAATCCTCAAAGTTTAAGATGCTAATTTACAATCAACGATACGCAACTAGTCCTGAATAAAAATATTAGAGCTTAATTCACAACGGCCTGATGCCCATCGGAGACATAAAACAACAAAGAACAAAAGTGAGCTTAAAACTTAGCAAGTGCCCATCTCCGTTCCTAGCTAGTACAACACTTGTTCTGACTCCTTAACGATAACAAAAAGAAGTAACGTTGCATAAATAAGATAAAAGTAGCTTCTACTAATTTCAGTTTCACCTTGTATAAATACGCTATCAGCGTATGCATCCAAAATATACCAAAAAGTGTACATTCAGTTCAGTACCCCCACTTGACTTTTGTCAATTAATAAAAAAGAATATAAGGAATATTCTTTAAAAACATCTTTTATTTTTTTAATTTTTGTTTCGATGGCAAAAGAATCTTCTCTGGTATGCTTTGCGTCTACTGGATGAGGTCAAGTCAATAAAAAATTTATCACCAAACGACGTTTGTGCGAAGCTGATATTAACTTCTAGCACAATAGCGACGATTGGCAATTAAACGTGCGTCAAACCGTCGGAAATCAGAGTCATGGTGTATCATTTGGCAAAGGACTAACATGCCCTTCCGTCCTTTCCAGCTTTCGAAGTCGTTGGATGCAAAGTTTTCATTCATGCTCATGGAGGCCGCTGGAATCGCGCCGACCTCTATTCGTCGCAAATCGACTGCCCCTGTCTACATTGCTTCACGTGTATGCCGTGCCACTGAGAGAAAGGGAGGAGGAGGAGGAGGAGAGGACGAGGATGGATGGGGATTTGAAGCACGAATTTTCGTGTTGATGGTGGATTAATCTGGAGAGGAAAGATTAATGAAGTTACGGGTTTTCGAGTTCTTGAGGGGTTCCGGTACAAATGGCAGATTCGAAATGGGGCCAGGGGTAATTTGGTCTTTACTGCGTGTGCGGATGTAGTGTTAACATTATCATTACTATCTTACAGCCTGTAATATATCTGTAACGATCCCACCATGTCGCTGGAATTTGTCGAAAATGGAAATTCCGGACACTCGCCGCCGCCATCACAGTCCACAAGCAAGTCCACTCCCACTACTTTCTAAGTACTGTGTGTCCCTTCATAACATGAGCGACTGCGACGGCTCGCCGTCAACGTCTTCCTCATCCAGCCGCCGATTCTCACTCGCCGACATCCAATCGGCGACCGACAACTTCTCCGACGAACTTGTCATCGGCCGAGGCGGGTTCGGAGAAGTGTACAAAGGTTCAATCTCAGATGGCGAGAGCATGACCGTCGCCGTGAAGCGGTTGAACCCCCGCTCCCGCCAAGGAGCCCGAGAGTTCCGGACGGAAATCGAGATGCTCTCCAGGTTCCGATACCGGTACCTCGTCTCGCTAATCGGCTACTGCGAAGAGCCGGATGAGATGATCCTCGTTTACGAATACATGCCGCGGGGAAACTTTGCCGATCACTTGCACAGATCGAGGAAGAATTACAGTGCGCCGCTCCCGTGGCTACGGCGTCTCAGGATCTGCATTGACGCGGCGCGTGGGCTGGACTACCTCCACACAGGCACGAGCATCCAGCCAGACAGGGCGATACACCGCGACGTGAAGAGCTCCAACATCTTGCTGGATGATAATTGGGACGCCAAGATATCGGACTTTGGGTTGTCCAAATTAGGTCCAGAAGACCAGGCCTACTCCCATGTGAGCACCGAGGTTAAAGGAACGTTCGGGTATTTGGACCCTGAGTACTACTTGACCCGCAGACTGACGAGGAAATCAGACGTGTACGCATTTGGGGTGGTGATGCTTGAGGCGCTGTGTGGGAGGCCGGCGGTGGATTTGAGCGGGGATGAGGAACAATGGGGTCTGGCCGGGTGGGCGCAGTATTGTATTGGAGAAGGAACGGTGGATGAGATTATTGATCCCAGTGTGAAGGAGGAAATTAAGAAGGATTGTTTGATGGAGTTTGTGCAGATTGCGGTCGAATGCTTGCATAATTTTCCTAGGAAACGCCCCACGATGGCTGAGATCGTGGTGCGTCTTGAGTTTGCGTTGGCAATGCAGGAAGGAAAGGACTCTTCTAAAATTGTCAAGCCTGTGAAGTTGGATTTGGCATTGCAAGAGGGAGAGGATTCTTCAGATGTTGTCAAGCCTGCCAAGATGACTTTCACAAGGAAGGTGCAGCGGTATTTCTTAGGAACGACGTCAGGTACTATCAAATCCTTTCATATCTGTTTGATTGGTACAGTCCAATGCATTATTGTAAGCAGTCCCTCTACCATAAGTAGCCTCTCTTTCACCAAATTTGAAATGCGACGTGGAGAAATCAACTCGGAAGAAGCCGCCTTATGTCCTGGACATCAGGTTAAGCCATATGTCAGCATTTAACCGCATTAAGTCTTTTATTTAAAAGAAAAACGAAGTCCCCCTAGAGGTTTAGATGTAAGCATCTCTTTCCCTTTTTTTGTGGAGGGGGCTGTTTCTGTTTTGAGCACGTGCTGTCAAGGTCATAGGTGAGTGGAGGAACCTTTCTCCTGCACCAAGTGAATGGATTGGAACTGTCATATTATTTCCTATGAACAACTTTGACTAACTAAATATCATGCAAACTTGAATGACTTATTATGAGTTCGTTTTATGAAAATTGGCTTCTTTCCACCAGTGGCCTTCCAACAATATTTGCGTTGTTGATGAAGCCCCTTTGACTACATGCGAGTCACAAGGACATACAAGAGGGCTATCAACGTAGTGTTAGCAGTTTTGCCTTTCGTTATCATTGTAAGTTGACCACCTTAAGCAAATCCTGGTAGCATCACTCATCTGATCTGAGCTGCAATGCCTTAGACTGGGCCTTTCCTGAATATGCTCCCTAGGCGTTCTTTGAGGATTTGGATGAATGATCAGATGCATGTACCAATGATTTTTGCACAGGCATTCTGATTTGGGTGTATCTGGTGCAGTTATGGGGAAAAAAAACCTTTCCTACATGTAGTTCCTGAAATATATGTATGAGGCAGTGATTCGATAATTCATGCTTTTGTTTCTCTCTCTCTTATTTCAGTTAATGGTGATACAAAGCCATCCAGTAAAGTAGAAAGAAAGTATAACAGCGTCAGTAACAGCATATTGTTGGACAAAGATGGAGTTGTTGCGCGGGAACTGCCTTCAGGTGGACAAACTCTGACTCCAAGTTTTAAACAATTCATCTTCTGTGAACTGAAAATGATAATTAGGAATTTTAATCAAGATTGGAAAGGGATTCCATGTTGTACTTTCAAAGGTTGGATTGATGGGAAGATGTATAACCCATCAAAGGTTGGTGTGCTCCACGACAGGGCGATACACCGAAATGCGATCCAGAGAAATCAATTCGGAAGAAGCCTCTCCAGGATACTATCTTCTATAGCATCAGGTTAAACATGAAAGTTTGCCATATGTCAGCATTTAACCGCATATATGTCATTAATTAAAAAGAAAAAGGAAGCCTAGTAGTGGGCTAGATGTAAGCAGTTCCTTCCCTTCGTTTTGGAGGGGCTGTTTATGCGTTTCGAACGCTTGCTGTCTACGTTATAGTGGAGCAACCTTTCTCCTGCACCAAATGAATGGATTGAATTTAGTTGTACGATTTCCTACGAACAACTTTGACTAAGTAAAAATCATGCGAACTTGAATGACTTATTATGAGTTTGTTCATAGGAACGGAGTAACAACAAATGTTCAAAGGGGTGAACTGTAATAAGAGAAATTGCAGAAGAAATGAGGATGAGCAGTTTGAATGCAAGAATAATTTTAACTGAAAAATGCATTTCAATTGCAAAGGCGAGGGTTGCCAAAATACAAGGAATATCAATTCTTTACACTGACTCATAATGGATGTGCATGCGAGACCTTACTACACGGAAGGCCATGTGCACAGGTGGTAACTGTAGGGGACTGCCTAATTGGGTTAGCTTGTGAGATAATACGCATGTGGGACAACATGTATTATTAGACGCAAGACCCACATGCCTTGTGGTAGCAATTCATGCATCGGCTTAGTGGTTTATCTACGGTTCAATTGCTTGTTCAAGTATCATCTTTTGGTTTATATTTCTTCCTTGACATCTGGTAAACTATTGCAGTTGTATGCTGGGTTAAGCAAATGAATTTATATTTGTTTAATCTTGTTGGTACTGTTTCCTTCTCCTTTGCCTCTTTTAAAAATTGAATGCTTCTTACCTCATCAAATCAAATGTAGGTAAGAATGGAGATTATCATGCCACAAAGGCTGTGCCAAAGAGGACGCAGACTGTGAACATCCTGCCCATTGCTATCTTTGCTATTGAGGTGGATGAGTTGAAGGAAATTACAGATAACTTTGGTAGAAAAGCTTTGATTGGCGAGGGTTCATGTGGCACAGTATATTATGGCATCTTAAAAAGTGGGCAGGCTGCAGCCATTAAAAGGTTAGACTCCAATGACCAACCAGACGACGAATATTTAGCACAGGTTCGGCCTACAAAATGTGCTATATATGATAGAGCTGCATGAAATTCAGTAGTCCATATAGATTTTCTGGGATTTGATTCATGTCATTACAGGTTTCAATGCTTTCAAGACTTAAACATGAGAATTTTGTTGAGTTACTTGGTTATTCTGTGGACGGTGGTCTCCGTGTCCTTATCTACGAGTATGCTTTAAATGGTTCTCTTCATGATATTCTTCATGGTAAGTGATGTCCAATTTTTCCGTTGTGAAGAATGTCTGGAAAGCTGCACAAACCTTAAATTTGAGAATGTTTTAGGTGACCTTCGTAAACAATTTAAGTGCCAAAGGGTCTCATTATTTCAACAAAACAAATGGTTAACAAGAAAATGCTTCATCTCATCGATAGGATCCTCTTAAATGATCTTCGTTTACTCCGACCAATTGGTTCACATTGGGTGCAAGGGTCCTGTCCAATGCCATGCCAAAGATGGGAACAGCATGTATAAACCCAGTTATGAGCAAAGCTAGAGAACATGATAAATTATTTCCCCAGTTCCTCGAATAAACACTTCATGAATCTGACTCCTCTTCCTCAACTTTTGTGTACTCAATATCTGAGTCAGGCTATCCATTTAAAGTATACTACCTTGATGGGTGCTTAAAGTGTCTAATAGGTGTGCATGAAGAATATGAATTCAAAATATCACAGATCATAATAGCTGCATGAACTGATATGACTCTGGTCTTCCTGCAGCTCCACAAGACCCCACGTGATCAAACATTCTTCTTCCAACCGAGATATATCTCCAACTATAAATGCCTAAGACAGAGTTCTGATATCCAATAGCTTAGGGAGGGTTGAAAGAATGTTCGATGCTAGGGAGCTAGACCACTGGAATTTAACACCGTTTACGTGTTATTGTAGTACAAATTAGTTTCTTGATGTGATTGAATATCCCTTCTTGAGCAAAACTGATTGTAGAAAGGGTATCCTGTCTCATTCACATTTTTACCCGTAGGTTTGTACCCAAAAAAAAAAGAAAAACAAATTACCCATAGGTACCGTGAAATGAGTTTCAAAATATGATGGGGTATTTTCCCCTTTCTATTTATGTTCCAACATCTTAGCTAACTGCTTTGTTCAAGTAATGGAGTATAACAAATCCTCGGTGATGCAAATAATAATCTTCAACTTGTGGATGTAGGACGAAAAGATGCGCAGCCAGGTCCAGTTTTATCATGGTCCCAAAGAGTTAAAATTGCCGTAGGTGCTGCAAAAGGACTTGAATACTTGCATGAGAAGGTGCAGCCTCATATTATCCACCGTAATATTAAGTCTAGAAATGTTTTACTTTTCGATGATGATGTCGCCAAGATTGCCGATTTTGATTTGTCAAACCAAGCTCCTGATGCGGCAGGACATCTGAATTTCACGGATGATCTATTAACCTTTGGTTATGATGCTCCAGAGTAAGCTCTTCTTTGGACCTTTGCATAGATGCTTTTTTGTGTTTAAGTGATTAAATTCCCCAATTCTACTCAAATTACCTTCTGTTGCAAGTGATTAATGTTAATAACTTGGGTCAGTGGACTCATTATCCGCCCACTAACAGATAATGTCTATTTGTTAGTCTGGATAATTCTAGTTAACTAGAGGATATTTATCTCCTAAGTATTTGAGATAAATACAATATGTGTTTGAGATAAATACATCTTTATCTCCTAAGTGTTTGTGGGTAAAGCTAGTCTCTAATTCTATATCTATATAAAGGTTAAAGATATTCCAAGAAATTACAAGTCACAGTCAATAAGTCATAAGACAATCACTCTCTCTATAGCATCACCGAGGCTCGTAATAGCAAGAATCCTTCGTTGAAATTTTGGTTACTTCGTACGGTATGTTTTCGAACCCACTACGTTATGTGGTAAGCGCATTTAATTGTTTTCAACAATAAAATTTTCAAATTATGCTTAAATTACCTTTTGTTCCTGCTAAGTGCCAACCACAGATTTTATAATTGATAGGAAGCAACGTAGATGGCATGATTTAGAAGTATTGTCTTAAGAATCTTTCCCTTACAAGAAAAATTCTCATTACCTTGTGTAAGAAACAAATAAGAACCGATATATGGTTCCGGAGGATGAAGTGACCAAATGGTAAGATCTGTTTGTTCCCTATCAATCTCAGGTATTTGGCCCCGCATGGGCCATAATATTTACATGCATATAACTGACACTCTTGACAGTCCGTGAAATTCTTAAGACTCCTGACCAGAGTCACCAGACCATAGAGCTATGGCTGGGAGCAGAAGCGACAGCAACAATGTGCCTTTGAGCACTTGTATACATAACATTCGGCAAATACCACCTGCAGTGTATGAAGGTTTTATTGTACAGTTTGAATTTTAAAAACTAAGAAGTTAAGCATTTTTACGGAAGACTTTCCGCTAGTATGTTGGTAGTCTGTCTCCTAGATGATTAAACAGATAAATTGATAAGCCGGGCAGTGGTCTACGAGCTGTTGCTCAATCAATTAGTTGTCTTTGCTCAGGTTCGTTTCCTTAGCTGCATTCCTACTCTATTTTTTTGATAAATAAAAAGGGCATGTTGTAAAAACCATAATAAGATTCATTCTGTGATTTTTTGTGATGTTGGCCCCTGAAGCGTCTACCTAGTCTGATCTGTTCGATTCATTTGCCAGATATGCAATGACTGGGCAGGTAAGTTCAAACAGTGATGTTTACAGCTTTGGTGTCGTCCTCCTGGAGCTCTTGACTGGGCGTAAGCCTGTTGACCTAACATTGCCACGTGGACAGCAGAGTCTTGTGACATGGGTACTCCCTCCATCTTAGTTCATCATGTCGGAATATTACTGCTTATTTCTGAGCTTCGTCTTGTATTTTCTGTAAACAAAGCTTATAAACTTTGCATGTGGGTGGTACTTTAGGCGACAGTACAACTCAGCGAAGATAAGGTGAAGCAGTGTGTGGACACTAGGCTGAACGGCGAGTACCCTCCCAAGGCAGTTGCAAAGGTAATCCGAAGTGCATTTTGGACGATTGACTTGCTTTATTGCTTTATCGCATATCTTGTACATCCTTTCTGGACTTACTGCATTTTCTCGTCCCAACAGTTATCCATGTCTGAATTATAACCTCCATCTGATTAATTTGATTAACTAATTTTCGCTCATGCTTTGCCTGTATGGTCAATTTGCTGGAAAAAGATGGCTGCTGTTGCTTCCTTGTGCGTTCAATATGACGCTGAGTTTCGGCCAAACATGAGCATTGTAGTTAAAGCGCTCCAGCCTCTTTTAAATGCACGATCTGGACCTCCCAGTAAAGCGCAGAACCTGTGATGTTCCTCCCTCAACCTCTCCTCAAAACACTGATCCCAGTTTCTGTGCTGTAATATTGTTGTAGATCATGTGTCTCATTTGATTCTCTTCGTAGCGAAGAATTTTATTAATTTGGCCCTTTTGTAATGCAAAGATTTACTGTTCTACAGATGCGCTGATAAGGAGTGCCTACGTTGTACCTACCAAAGTAAAACATAGAAGAATGTAATAGTGCCTACGTAGTATGGGTCAGCAGTCGGAGAGAAAAGACGCTTCCAAAATTTTTACTTTTCTTTTTGGCTTTTACAAGTAAGAATCATGAAGTAGTGATTCAAAATAAAAAAGGTTTTAACCTTAGTTAGAAAAAATATAATTAAACATAATTATTTTAATGAAATCATAATAAATAAATTAATTATGATTACTTATCAAAGATTCGAAGCATGAAAAGTTCATTGAAAAAAATGGTTTTAAATTCAAATGTAATATTTTAATATCAATTATCACCGTTTTGTTCGGCATTTCGAAATTCATCTAAGAAGTTTCGTTGTGCTACCGTTCGATAAGCAAGTAGAAATGGAGTGTTGTACGCTTAGCAATGATCTGCAAAGAGATTAATCAGAGTAAACTTTGTTACCGAACATAAGCCCTTTATTTGTTGCCAATTGAAAACCTAAAGCTTTTTGTCAACCGATGTATAAACTCAGAGAATATCGCTACTTAATTGTAAGTTAGCGCAACGCTCAAGGCTTTTCCAATTACGGGGTTGGTGTAAGTTGTCTTTCTCCCGCTTTCGTGGAAAACGCATCCAAGTCTCGAGCTCCTGGACTATAACTCACAACGGAGCAACCTTAAAAGCTATTGTCAAGACTAACTATCCATAACACCAACTACGCTTGGGACGACATAAGAAAAATAATAACCCCAGTAATATAAAGGCGAGATTAAAAACCTAATACTCAACTTACCCACTACGGGATAAAATTTAATCTTATGCACATTTCGTAACGACTGACAGAAGTTTGGGTTGAAGAGTTTCTTATGTCAAAAGTTTTTAACACGTTATTAATCATTGTAGTTGATCATAATTTTATAGACACCTCAACAAACCAACTTTTCTGGTTAAATAAGAAGACGGTATTGCCTAATACGGCTGTACACAGTTTTTTTTTTTCCCTTCTCAATTTGGCTTCATGACCTTACATTATTTAGACAGTTTAATCCCAACAAGCCAACTGGTGCTTATATTCTTAGGGACAAGTTCAAGGCAAAGACTGAGCCGCCCACTGCACTAAAATGAGCATCCACGCTCCCGCGCCTCAAGTCAACTGGAGTTTATATTTAAAAAAACAACTTCAAGTCCACTACCACTATTTTCGTAGCAGTGTGTCTTCCTTCATAACATGAGCGACTGCGACGACGGCTCGCCGTCCACGTCTTCCTCATCCAGCCGCCGGTTCTCACTCTCCGACATCCAATCGGCGACCGTCAACTTCGCCGACGAGCTAATCATCGGCCGAGGCGGGTTCGGAAAAGTGTACAAAGGCTCGATCACCGATGGCGAGAGCATGACAGTCGCCGTGAAGCGGCTGAACCCCCGCTCCCGCCAAGGAGCCCGAGAGTTTCGGACGGAAATCGAGATGCTCTCCAGGTTCCGGTACCGGTACCTCGTCTCGTTAATCGGCTACTGCGACGAGCCTGACGAGATGATCCTCGTTTACGAGTACATGACGCGGGGAACCTTAGCCGATCACTTGCACAAATCAGGGAAGAATTACAGTGCGCCGCTTCCGTGGCTACGGCGCCTCAGGATCTGCATTGACGCGGCGCGTGGGTTGGACTACCTCCACACTGGCACTAGCATCCAGCCAGACAGGGCGATACACCGCGACGTGAAGAGCCCGAACATCTTGCTGGATGATAATTGGGAAGCCAAGATATCAAACTTTAGGCTGTCCAGATTACGTCCAGAAGACCAGGCCGACTCTTATGTGAGCACCGAGGTCAAAGGTACATTCGGATATTTGGACCCTGTAACTTGACCCACAGACTGACGAGGAAATCAGACGTGTACGCGTTTGGGGGGTGATGCTTGAGGCACTGTGTGGGAGGCTGGCGGTGGATTTGAGCGGGATGAGGAGCAATGGGGTCTGGCCGGGCGGGCACAGTATTGTATTAGAGAAGGAAGGGTGGATGAGATTATTGATGCTAGAGTGAGGGAGGAAATTAAAAAGGATTGTTTGATGGAATTTGTGCAGGGACGAATGCTTGCGTAATTGTCCTAGGAAACGTCTAAAGGTGTCAAATGGGTCGGGCTTGGGCCGGCCCAGCCCAAGCTCATCGGGCCTCTAGCAAAACGGATTGGACCGGGCCAGAATGGGAAAAATCTGGGCCCAATCCAAGCCCAGGCCCTAGGCCTAACATCTAGGGCCGGGCTTGGGCCGGGCCAGACCCAATTTTTTTTATTACATTTTCTTGTTATTTAAAGTAAAGGCTTTAATTACAGTAAATTCTTGTTATTATTTAAATAAATTGTAATGTAGTACTATGACTAAGATTCTTATTATTACGTAAACAAATTGCTCTCTCTCTCTCTCTCATTTACATTTCTCAATTTTAAATTTCTTCTTTTATATACATAGGTGTCACCCCTCTGGTGTTTCTTGTTAATATATATCATTACTTACTAGAAAGAAAGTAGATCAGTTGTGTACTCATGAGTTGCACTATGATTGATTATCCACCTCTATTTGTTTTTATTTTAGTTCGCTATTCAGTCATAACAAAAAAGGGAACACCAAAGGCTAGTATAAGTATGAGTCCAAGATTGCCTACCCTTGCTTTTATACCTCAATTTATTTATGTTTGGAATCAGGTGCAAAAGAAAAGTGTCAGTGACGTGGATAAAATGAAAATGCATTGCATGCTTGTCTTAATTTTTTTACTAATTCGAAATGATTTTCTATTCTTAGTATACACAGCTTTTAGCGTTTATCTAATTGGGAATTTCTTGTTAAAGTTCATAGGTAAGATATAGAGTTGTCAAAAGGGCCGGGCGGCCAGCGGGCTGGCCCAGCCCTTTTTTGGGTCCCGGACTGGCCCTAACCCTAAGGCTTGGGTCAGGGCCAGGCCTAATAATTTGAGAAACGGGCCCAGCCCGGCCCTAAAATGGCCTGTTTTTTGCCCGATTCTGGCCCAATTTCCTTGGGTATCCTACCTATGAACTTTAACAAGAAATTCCCAATTAGATGAACGCTAAAAGCAGTGTATACTAAGAATAAAAAATCATTTCGAAGGGGTAAGAAATTTAAGACAAGCATGCAATGCAATGCAATGCATTTTCATTTTACCTGCGTCACTGACACTTTTCTTTCGCACCTGATTTCAAACATAAATAAATGGAGGAACAGAAGCAAGGGTAGGCAATCTTGGACTCATACTTGTACTAGCCTTTGGAGTTCCCTTTTTTGTTATGACTGAATAACGAACTAAAAATGAAAAAAGAAAATAAAGGTGGGTAATCAATCATAGTGCAACTCGTAAGTGCACAATTAATCTACCTTCTTTCTAGTAAGTAATGATATGTATTAACAAGGAACACCAGAGGGGTGACACCTATGTATATTAAAAAAAGAAATTTAAAATTGAGAAATGTAAATGAGAGAGAGAGTAATTTGCTTACATAATAACAAGAATCTTAGTCATAGTACTACATTACAATTTGCTTAAATAATAACAAGAATTTACTGTAATTAAAGCCTTTACTTTGAATAACAAGAAAATGCAAAAAAAAATAAATTGGGCCCGGGCCCGGCCCTTGATGTTGGGCTTAGGGACTGGGCCCAGATTTCCCCTATTCTGGCCCGGCCCGGCCCGTTTTGCTGGAGGCCCGATGGGCTTGGGCTGGGCCTGTCCAAGCCCGGCCCATTTGACACCTCTAGTAAGATACCCAAGGAAATTGGGCCAGAATCAGGCCATTTTAGGGCCGGGCCGGGCCCGCTTCTCAAATTATTCGGCCTGGCCCTGGCCCAAGCCCTAAGGGTTAGGGTTAGTCCGGGCCCAAAAAAGGGCGGGGCCAGCCCGGGCCAGCCCGTGGGCCACCGGCCCATTTGACAACTCTAGAAACGCCCCACGATTACCGAGGTCGTGGTGCGTCTTGAGTTTACGAGGGAAGGACTCTTCTATTGTTGTCAAGCCTGCAAATATGCCTTTGACACTGCAAGAGGGACATAATTCTTCGGATGTTGTCAAGCCTGCCAAGATGAGTTTCACAAGGAAGGTGTAGCAGTATTTCTCAAGAGGAACGTCAGGTACGCTCAAATACTTCGTCTGTTTGATTGGTACAGTCCAATGCATTTAATGTAAGCATTCCTTCTATTTCTTTAAGAGTAGCCTACCTTTTACCAAACTTGAAATGCTATCCAGAGAAATCAATTCCTGGATACTATTGATGCCCTGATTTTAGGGAGTACCGGCCCTATCACCCTTAGGTGGAACTTACATTAGAGATGTCAAACGGGCCGGGCTTGGGCTGCCCGGCCCGGGGCCATCGGGCTTGAAGCGAAACCGGGCCGGCCGGGCCAAGGGGGCTGCCATCCGGGCCGGGCCGGGCCGGCTGAGGAGAAATTCTAGGCCCAGTCCATGCCCTGGCCCTAGGCCCAATTTCTAGGGCCGGGCTTGGGCCGGCCCGGGCCCTTTTTTTTAATTTTTTTTTAAATTTTCTTGTTATTCAATTTTAAATTTCATCTTTAAGCATGTCCAATTTTCAAATTTTGACAAATCTAATTTTTATCCTTTTATTTCATTATATGTAATATTCATATATATGTATGTATGTATGTATGTATAGATATATTTATTTGTCTCTCATTTTATTTTTTGCTATATGTTAAATCTTTTCTTACTCTTCTTGGTGATCTTTATTAATAAAATCTGAACACATAACAATTATTACTATTTAAGAGAGACTGTTTCTACTATTTGATATTTTACTTCAAACTAATTGGCCGAAAACCCGGGATTGATACATGTTAATTCCCGAGACGATCTTAAGTAATAAGTATAGAAAAATAAATGTGTTCATAGGCCCTCCTCCTTTTATCCGGGCTTGGGACCGGCTGCTTGTAAACAAACAGGCGAAGTTACCTATTTTTTTATATATACGAAAAAATATATATCTTGCTTGTAAAAATTTATTTTATATATATGGAAAAAAGTATATTTTGTGAAAATTTTATTCTTAAAACTTAAGAGAAGGAAAATAAAAAGAAATTACCTAATCATCCGGAAGTACTTCAATATCCGAGTCACTGCTCTTCCTATCATCAATCGGTTTATCTTGCTCGCGGTATTTCGCATCAAGATAATCCTTCCAACATACACATAGCTCGAGCGACTCGGGGTTAAGACGACTCCTCCTGTCATCCAAAACCCTCCCGCTGGCTGAAAATGCCGACTCTGAAGCAACCGTGGAGGCTTGCACTGGCAGTACATCCCGTGCAATTTGGGATAAAGTTTTATACATGTTTTGATTTTGTTTCCAAAAATTTAACAAATTAAAATTAACCTGTTCTTGCATTGATAAATCAGAATAATGATCAGTATTTGCATATACACCAATCTCATTAAAAGAGGAAAAAGTAGACGAACCTGCCGAATTAGAAGTACCTTCACCTGGTAGTTGTCTTGCTACTAGATGTTCAAAGCCCTTAAGGTATGGCGCATAATACCTCTCAACAGTGGATGATGTAGCTCGCCCGCGCACGTCAGCAGAATTACGATAGAGGTTGAACAATTCCTCAAACCTCTTGCTCACTTTTGCTGTGAGTGCGGTTGTCTCCTCTGCTGTGTAGCACATTAATTTCGATATCTCTTGTATCGAGGCGTTCACGCCATGCAACTTTAACCTAGGATCTAAACAAGTAGCCACAGCAAAAATAACAGGCAGTCTACTCCAATATTTATTAAACTTTTTATCCATCACTTTTACTATTTCCTAAAGGGTCCTATATATCTCCATTTTGTTAACATTGTAGCCATCTTGAGAATTTCTATTACAGCGAGAGGAGAGGTGGGATAGTACGTACCAGACAATAAATTGGTAGACGTGTAGAATACCTCCAAAAATTCAGCTAGGTATGTGGCCATCTGCCATTCCTCTTGAGTTGGCAAGCCGGCTGGGAACTGGGTTAGTAGAAAATGCGTATAGACTTCTCGGTATGCCAGAATGTGTAAAAGCATATGGTATGTAGAGTTCCACCTGTGGACCACATCTGTAACTGCTCTCCTGCGAGGCATATTATATTCAACACACAACGTTTTAAATTGTTGTGTTCTCGGACTCGAGCTATTAACATACGCTGTCATACCCCTCATTTTGACAAGAATATCTCCTGCAGCAGCTAAACCATCTTGAACAATTAAATTAATTATATGACAAACACAACGAACATGAAATAATTTACCAGAAAGTACAGGTTTGAGGCTCTCCTTTAAAGCATCAACAGCAGCTGTATTGTTAGAAGCATTATCAAAACTAATACTCATAATCTTATCCTTTAATTTAAATGTGGTACATGCTTTTAATATAAGAGTAGCAATGTTCATTCCATCATGCGGAAAAGGAAAGAGCTCGAAAGCGATGATTCTCTTGTGCATAACCCAATCTGCATCAATCCAATGAGCGGTCACACAAGAATAACTAACAAAAGTAAATGGAGATTGCCAAATATCAGAAGTAAGACTAACTTTACCGTCAAATTTATCGAAATAATCGATAAGGCGTGCTTTAGCAGCATTGTACTGTCGGAGTGCATCGGATCTAGTTGTGTTTCTATGAACCTTTTTGTACAAAGGTTGAACGTATGTGTTCATATATCTAGAGTGCTTAGGATTATCGGCAAAAGAAAAGGCTTGTTCATCGTGAATAACAAATTCAGCGAGACCGTCTCTTTGCTCTCGCTGATTATAAACAAATAACTTACCGTCAAAAGATAACTGCGTTTGGGTAGGTTCGACGTGGCCTTGTCGAGGTGCACACTGAGGGTAATGCCTGTTAAGATGTCCATTACCACTACCAGACGAAAATAATTTAGCGCAGTACTTACATCGAGCTTTTCGGATGCCGTCCACCGTAACTACATCGAAATGATTCCAACACTCGGCTTTTTTTTTTCCCCTTTTGGACTTCTGGCTCATTACCGGAGGCATTGCTCGGCCCTTCTTCATCATGACCAGGCATAGGGTTGAGATTATGCCACGGAGTAGTAGCTTCGCCAACCGAGCTGCGTCCTTGACTATAATGCGGGGGGTCTTCATCAGGCGTGTATTCAAAATCTGGAATGTTTTGATTGAACTCCCAATTGGCTTGGGTATCTATCATACAGCCTGTACTCATTCGTCCAGGAACGAATGGTTGTGTTGGTGCTTGGATTGGTGTTTGTGATGGCCGTGGCGCTGGCGCTTGTGCTTGCGATGATGATGATGTTTTTCGTGATGATGATCCACGCCTCAGTTTCTTCAATAATCCAGCCATATTTGACGCTAAACTTTTTTACTAGATTGGAAATAAAATTATAAGAGTAACTAAATACACAAGTATAAGAGTAGTAATAAGAAATAACAATTAAAAGAATGAACGAGTAACAAATATTAATCACTTAGGGTAATTCTGAAATTGGAGAGAGTTAGTAATTAAAAAGCATTTAGTAATAGTAATTAATAAATAAAAATTCACTAATTACTAATTACTAGACAAAAGAATTAGAGAGTAACAAATTAATAAGAGTAGTAGTTAGTAATTAGAATTTAGCAAGAGTAGTAATTAATAAACAAGAGTACTAATTAGTAAATACTAGTAGTAATTAGCAAGAGTAGTAATTGGAGAGGGAAATAGTAGCAAAGCTTGTAGAAATATAGAATGTTTAGATAAGAGAGAGTAAGAAGATTGGTGTGAAAAATTAGAGAGAAATGGTGTGAATTTATAGATTTTAGAAACTTCACAAAAGACCAAAATACCCCTAAAAACTATCCGTTTATAGTTGTTGGGGAGGGTAAGAGTGTAAAAACCTTTAAAGGAGTTGAAAAATTAAGTTAGACTAAAATACCCCCCAAACTAGCCGTTATATTGCTGTTGGGGGGGTAAAAGTGGAATTTTGGGGAATATATCCGTTGGAGGAAAAGGGGGGAGAAAGGAGGAAAAACAAAAAATTCAAACAGGTGGGGCCGGAACCGGGCCCCGAACCGGGCCTGGCCCGGGCTTTTTCCCAGATTTTGTCGGCCTGGTCCAAGCCCAGGCCCTAAACCCAATTCCTCCGGGCCAGCCCTGTTCATGAAAGGGCCGGGCCGGGCCGCAGCCGCCTGGCCCGCTTGACAACTCTAAACTTACTGCATTAGTTGCCGCAATAATTATTGGAATCTCAGATCCAAGTAATACTAATCTCTTGAGGATGTTCAAAAGCATTGTGCTGATAACAATGTCAAAGTTGGTCATGTTGATTTCACTAGCATAAAGCGTTTCTATATAAGGAATTATGTTCCTCTTTCTTTTGAAGGGGGGTCGGTTTCCCGGGAAGGTCATGATTGTACCTTAAATTTAGTGTGCCCAAACGCACATACTCTTAACAGAGACAACACTGAGGATAAAAATCAATGGCGTCTCCGGATGTTTTTTGAAAACCTCCCGAGTTGTTTGAATAATTGCATGGATCTTCTTAGTTCTTTCTCAGTTTGTTAGCTGATAGAGATTAACAGAAGTCATTGATTTTCCTTTGCACCTTTATGTACATAGCTCCTTTTACTCTTTTTAACTTTATTGTGGTCAACTGATAACAAGTTCTGACTAAAATATTGTTTGTTCACAACTCTATGATCTAGATTTATTTCCATAATATCACTGTAATCCTTCGTACTTTTAAGTTTCATCAGTATAGATTTATTGCCAAATTACTGCCATACTTCCGAGTTTTTATTTGCTTTAGAAGTTAATGTTGGTTGCTATCACTAACTTCACCTTTCATTACCCGATTTACTTGCTTTCAGAATTTCTCTGGATATTCTTTTGTTTCTCCATTCAACGTAGCTGAGTGGAAAAACCTAATAGGTCTGGGGAAAGACCATGGCTTTCTTGTTCTTCCACCGAAAAGACCTCTTCCCGTGTCGGTGGCTCTTATCGTCGATCCATTAAACTTTGCTCTTCCTTGCTGTTCTCTGTATTTTAAAGATCACTATGGACTTCTTGAAGGTGTAACCCAGCTTTTGGATTTTTTGAGTTCCCGGGGGGGTTTATTTCCAATCAATTCAAGCAAATTATTCTTCTGTTCTTCTCAGTTTTCCCAACTGAACATCTGCAGCTGTCCAGAATTGTCTATACGCTCTATCGTATTTTCCTTTCACATATCATATATGGCCTGAGCAAAAAAGGCCTCAGATAAGAAGCTTTTTCCTGAATTTGCTTATTGTGTTCAAATTATGGACTGTGGCTGAGGGATACTGCATAACATGGAAGGATGGTGTTCTAAAGCTTTTTTTTTTCAAACTCAGGTTAAGTAGGAGTATATGCTTTTTCTTGTACGCGACAGATTTATGTTTTCTTCTCTATGCTCAGAATCCAAAGCAAACGTTGAAAGTGACAATAAGAGCGTACGGCCTAATGAAGGCGGAGATATTGTCCAGGAAGTTCCCCCGAGTGGCCAAAGCATGACTCAAAAGCTGAGTGATTAATAAGCTGTGGAAATTGGATCGGTTGAATTTCAGTTTATTCGTTACATGTCTATAGCAACTTAATGAGCAGCTCTTTAGTAATTTCTTTCTAGGTTTTATAACAGTCTTTTTGATCGAAAGACCCAAGCTAATGGAAAATATTAGCTGACTTCGTGCGCACGGCCTGTATCCTCTTTGACTAATTCAATCTGAATGGAATGCACAGCGACCAATTCGGCGCACACACCTCATTAACGTGTACATGCTTCAACAACTTGTTTCTGGACTTGTTTGTTTGCCTTGCAACACTGAAGGAGCAAGGCAAAAGGAGAAACTCGATCCGCTTACACGCGTTAATTCATAATTACATATTGCACCAAAATCAATAGAGCTACTGTTTCCCATGACAGCTGAAAATGCTGCAGTGACATAAAAAGACAATTCCTGAAATTTTTGACGGTTAGCTGGTCAAGTATAGACAAAGTAAAAATTTTCTGATAAAACAAACCGATACGAGAAAATGTGCAATAGGATTCTGGACAACTGTAGGTCTAAAAGGGTTGTTGCTGCTGTTAGTTATAGGCTTTGTCCATCAATGATTCACATTTGCTTCCTATTTTCTCAGATCAGACATGCTTTAAAAAGTTCAGTTTTGCTGAACTGAAAGATATCACGGAGAACTTCAGCACGGACCTGGTCTTGAGTGAGGGAGGTTTAGGAATGGCTTTCAAAGGAGCAATCAATGAGGTGACATACTCCCCGTCGAAGGCTAGCACCGGCATAGCCGTTGCAGTTAAGAGATTCATCAAAGATTCACTTAAAGGAGTTGAAAGAGGCCAGGTATATAAGTTCTGTAATAACTTTCAAAGGACTACCAATGGATTGAGTTGGAATCCATTGCTCTTCATATACATACATTAGTTCGTAATGCTAGCGCATTGCATCACCTATAAGCATGTTGGAACATGGAAGTCAAAGAAGGGAGCTAAGATCATTTGGTCTTTTCTTCCATCTTAAAGTTTATTATTTACCACTCTTATTCGAGGTGATACAACCGCCTAAAAACTGCACTTTAGCATTATATTCCGGCACATGCATGCTTAAGAATGTGGATAAGAATATGTTGATTTGTTACGACGCAATGAGGTTAGTTGATCTTATAATACTTGTAGCATCTGAGTTTAACCAGTTACTCTAACTAACATTGATTGTACATTTGTGGGAGAAGCCACAGGTGGCGCACTTTCAAAAACTTATACATCCAAATCTTGTCAAGATGTGTGGATACTGCTTGGAAGACGAAGAATTCCTCCTTGTCTATGAATACATGGAGCATGGAAGCTTAGATAACTACCTAAATAAAAGTAAGCGACACTTCCATCCTCCAAGTTCTGATTCAAGAAAAAGGATTTCAAAATATGTGACAACTATGTTGCTGCATTTACAGAAGATGCTGATGCACCACTTCCATGGGCTACACAGCTTACAATTGCAGTAGGAGCAGCTCAAGGCCTTGCTTTTTTGCACCTAAATACTAATGCTTTTTTGCACCTAAATACTAAGCAAGTAATGTACTTCGATCTTAAGGCTTCTAATGTGTTATTGGATAAGGTATACTGCTGTGCTTGTTTGATCATTCATACCATTATGGCCCTTGTTATCCACTGCTGGTTTGCCCCCGATTCCCTGCTTACAAACTTCTTATTTTAGGATTTCAATGCAAAGCCCTGTGATTTTGGGTTGGCTGAGTTAGATCAACTAACAAATAAAAACGTAGACCATGACGATGTTGGATCATCCTATAGCGAGGCGAGAGTTGACTCAATGTATCAGAGTTCGGTGGCTCCTGGCTACCTTGAGAGTGGTAAGTTAGCTTTTCTTGTTACGCACTTGTTCTCCATGACGGTCATGGAAGAACACGTTCTTCCATGACTTTTCTTAGCATTTTTATGGCGGAAGGGGCCAGGTGTGCGGATATCTTCTTGATCTCGAGTAGGTTGTCCCGTGATCTTTATGGAATTTGAAATTATAGACGCTGGTGATGGGAACATGGAGAGGGACGTCCATGGTTTTGGGTTGATCTTGCTGCAAGTACTAACAGGCCAGAAGATCGATAGGAAGCATGGGCGATATTCAGTGGATTGGGGCCATGTTGCTGGAAAGTACTTGTCCGACGAGAAAAAGCTTGTGAATATAATGGACGCAAGGTTAAACCACAGGTATCCTTCATGGGGAGCATTACAAGTAGCTGAACTCGCATTGCAATGCCCTGAAAATGACCCCAGTAAACGGCCATCTATGACAATAGTGTTGAAGACTTAACAAAGAATTAGTGCCATTAAGATGACTTTACAAAGAATTAATGCCATTAAGAGGGAACCAATGGAAGAAGAAGTCCGAAAGTAGTGCTTAGCAAGAAGTACCATCTGTATAATCATCATCTTCTGCTTCACATAGTTCATAGTTGGGGATGGGGAACTGGAAGGGAACTGCTGTCTCCCACTTACACGTGTCTGTAAATCTCGGCAAAGTGTTTTTATGCGACAAACCCCCCATTTCACTCATCGCTAAAGTCTGGTTAGTAGAATTCTTTTGTAACGCCGCCATTGACAAAGTTATGCAGCAATATTTTGACGTCTCTAAAGGGCGGAATATTGTAGCCTTTGAGAGAAGTAGTGGATGCATGTCTGAAAGATGAGTTTTCTCAAGTGGTGCACTACAAGTAGCTGACTTGCATGAAAATGTCTTCAAGATCGCCCCGATGAATAAAGTCCTGGAGACTTCAGAACATGCCGATACGATCAAGATGAAAGTGAAGGAGAACTCCAAAGCCAGTGTGAACCTTCCGAGAGAGCCAAGCCCTGAATGGCAGCGGGCAGATTTCTTATTTTTTTTTACTCTGTTTGGTCTTTGCGTTTCCTATTTTTATCTGCTGTACTAACCAAGGTGAAAGAACCCAATGTTAAGCAACAGATGGATAAACTCTTGGATTAGCATACTCTCAATTGAAAATAGATGCATCAGTTTGCAAGAGAATGTGCCTCAGTGTCCCACAATGACCCTTTTTTTGGCATCTTAAACCAAACTTTTTATCCAGGAAAATTCTGTTTTCACTCTATTATCTGCTCTTTTAACCCCTTTTGTCGTGGCTGTTTTTAGCGACAAATAAGGTGGCGGTTTAGCATATTAGGAGTGGAAATTGCCTCTTCCCTTCGTCTTTGGCAGTTTCTGTATAAGCATTTTTCTTCAGTATACACAAGAAATGAAGTCCCATTTCCACGTGCCTCTTCAATTTCTAGAAAAAAAAAAAAAGAAAGCACTTAAAAATAACGTTGTATAGGTCATCAAAATCTTAAATTGTAGACTGAATTTTTTGAATGAAAATACAATGTAAAAGGTAGGCAATAAACACAATCAGATCTCATCTACGGCATACTCAAATCTTCCTATTTCTTAATTAGTTTCATATAAACGCGCAAGAACTAGATATATAAAGAGACGGGAGAGCATAATAGACGTGGGATTAAGTTTTGAAAATTCAGCAACACTTGCATTATTAACTAGACAACCTCTCTTGATCTATGCGTGATAAAAAGCTGAGACAACATGTGTGCCGTATCATGCACCTCCGCATAGCAAAAATAGACGGAAAACACCTCTAGATCAGTCCCAGAATAACCTCCCCACCGGAAACTTTGAACTCAGATGGAGCTGTCTCCACATTTAACATTCCCATCAACCACATATGCTGACCATCTGCACAAAAATGGTAGTGACGGAGACATTTAAAACATCACTTACAATATCGAACCCAATTAGGACAAACATGTACACACTGCATTGATTCTAAAAAAAACTTCATGCCTATGAGAGCGTGGCCCAAGCAAAGCAGCAGAGAGATCTATGCCCAAGTCCAAGCTCTTGTGAAAGCTCCCATCAAAATCGCCATGAAATTCAATCTACAGAGAAGATAGCATAAGATGCTACATTCATCATATTTCTTGCATCATTCTAGCTATGGGCTGGAGTACATGTAATCAAACACATCTACTTCCCTTTGATTTGAATTGTTAAATATATCATTGTCAATATAAAAGATTGAAATCTCTCTTTTGCCACCAAACAAATTTTGAGGACATATATGTTGGCATGTGAAAACTACAATGCCTCACTACAGATGGAAAGAGAATGAAATAGCCCAATTAACTCCCAGAAATAAGTGCCACACCATTGCTGTCAACTCATTGGCAGTGATTTAGCAGTCATACTTTAAAGCGAGCAGAATAAATTGAGGGCAAGGGCTTTAGCATCATTTATTTATCGTAAGACTGGCAAGAGAAGGCGGCACTTAGGCTTCAAGATGGTCCTAGTGGTTGCTTTCCATACCCTATAAAATTAGATTTGGTACCATGCATCAGTTTATGATTGATATCAATCGATTAATATCTATATCTATACATATATAAAAGCACGTATGGACTTAAATGACTAATATTTTCTTTCTTTTGAGTACCATTTTCTAATTGATATTTTCATAAAAGATTAAGGGCGAGTAAAAGTGTTTTTGACTTATAACAATTCTTTCCCATTAAATACCCTTTCTAAATTAGATTTTTATTTAAAAAAATTATCAAGCATCTTTCTTTAAAATACCATTATTGGAATATATATGTTTTTGTTAGAGTTAAGGATTGTTTTGACTTTTGATTAATAACTTTTCTTTTTATTAAAACCTATTTTTAATAAATATTTTACTTTTCGTATAATATCATGTCTCTTTCGTTAAATTATCTTTATTGGAATATATGCTTTTATCAGAGTAAAGGGATGTTTTGACTTAAATTACAATGGAGTTACCACGTCTTCTACAATAGAGTTACTACATCTTCTCCGTCATATTCGATTAAAGAAAACAACTTGTAGAGAACATAGTTTCTAAAGCCTTTTTTAAAAAATATAATATACCTAAGCTAAATTCAATATTTTGTCAAAAATTCAATCCTTTTTAATTTTGTATATCATATGTCTATGTTGATATGTAAGCTACATATTTGAATTATTCTGCATATATATAGATTTTAATACAAACATATTAGTACATTGAAACTGTTATAAACCCGAAGTTTGATTCTAGATATTTAATACGGACATATTGATAAATTTATGTGTTAATTTGTGTTTGGTAAAACAGTGAACTCTTATAATTTTGGGACTCATGTCCTCAAGGTTAAGGTTAATTACAGTCAATGATATTAAATTTTAAAAGGTAAAGCCATATTGATGAGTTAAAAAATATATTTTTCTAATTATGTTGATACGTACTTTTTAAATATTGATACTCCCTTCATTTTATATCTACAAGGTATAAAAAATATAAAATTTTACAAATCCTAAATTTTCAAATTAGAATTTTAATCCAAATTATCTCCCCATCCCGTCACCACGCCTTCCTCGGCAAGCACTCAACATGAAAGTCAGCAAACTAACTCAGCCTCACTAGCCACAACATCCCAGCACCAGCGAATGCCGGTGGTGGTAGGCTGCTCTGGTGGTAGTTGATGGCAGTAGCTACCGTGGTGTTGCGTAATAGTTTAATGCAACAAGAAGTTTTATACATCTTCTTCCAAATTTCAAACCCCAAATTCAAATTTTCATTTTTGTTCATTTGGTTTATTGAATTGTGATGGTTTGTTGCAAGTGAGTAGAATGAGAAAGCCGTGATAGTTGATTGAGGTGAGAAGGGTGAAAAAAAGTGAAAAAAGCTAAAGAACACAATGAGTGTGGGATGTGATTGTGGTTGTGGTTGTCGCTGGTTGGGGGGGAGGGGAGGGGAGGGGGAAGGGGCGCGTGTGTGTGGGTATGTGTGCATATCATCTATGTTTGTGTAGATGGGTGCACGCCCATGTGTGGATGCATGTATATGTTGTCTTTGTGCGTGTTGGAGCTCAAAAATCTAAATGGATGATGGTGGTGGTAGTGGTGGTGGGGCTGTATGTGTGAGATAAAAAGATGATGAATGACATTTGAAGTATTACATTCCTAAGTGACGAACATTTTGTTCTTTACATCCTTTCAGTATTTTCGTTCAGTCAACAGATATAAGTGTTATTTATTCCAACTAATGGGCATGCTTGTAATTTTATTCTAACATCAAGGTCATGGATGTAATTAATACTATAATTTTCTTAACTCTTAAAATCTTATGCCATAAGTATTATGTTTTTTTTTTTGCTTTTTATTTTGATGATACATGTCTTTATCTAATGAATGATCTGGGTTAATTATCCTTGATGAACTTTTGTTGAATTTTATCTATATTAAAATTGTAATGCATATATATAAATATAGAGTAAAAAATATAAGTTTGTGAACAGTATTGAAGTTACTTAATTCACTATCACTATATGATATCAACTTCATACATACATTTTTGTTGTATGGACACACAAATACATATGTATATATACTTTTTAGATGAGTACGGAGAGTCTGTGTTAAAAATAAAAATCTTATGATAAATATATGTTAAATTACATCTACAACTAAATTAATAGCCTTATTTTATTATTACGATGAGCAAAGTCATGCTAGATAAATATAAAAGATAGCTTTAAAGTACACTATCAAGAGAAACTTAAACTACACTATAGACTTTCTATTTTAAAAGTAGAAAAAAGAAAGTATAATTAAGATTAAGCGTCGTTTTAGACAAATTACACTCGAACGTGGAACTTAAAGATATAAAAAGTTGGAAAAGACTTGTTTCGTACTTTAATCCTAAAATAAGAGATACATAAAACTTATAGTTTCTTCGTACCAAATTATTTAATCATATTTGACGCATGTTTATTTAAGATATAAGTCTTATTATATAAGTTTCTCATCTATTTCAAGAGAGAGTGGCAAGACGAAATTGATTCAGTAGAAAAAAATGGGTTGGTAAATGACTAAATATAGAGAGAGAGAATAAAAAAATATCTACAAAGGGTAAACATATGTAAAACAGTTACAAAATCTTTTTTAATTTGAAAAGTGGTTAATTTTTTTAGGGCAATCCAAAATCCAAAAAAAAATAATCATTTTTTTTAGACTGAGGGAGTTGTAGAATAGATCATCACCAAAAGCAAATAAACTGCAGGAGATATTTTGACACCCAATAATCATCAATACAAGAAATGACCATAACAGGGTAGAAAGAAACATGATAGGTAATGAATGATACTAAAAATCATAAGTGATAATATTTTGAACTTTAGTAGTGATACTTGCAGGAAAAAGTGTCAAAACTCTACAAATGAATGATATAAAAACTTTAGAAAGATTATTGAAAGTTAGAACTACTAAATTTGTTGGTTTAGGAGTTCAGTTTCTATACGTGTCCTGATAGATCTCTTAAGCCTTATTGATTCTCGATTTTAAAGATACAACATTTAAGTTCCTAGCGCATTTCATCTTACAAACGTTATTATACATTTATTAATAATAACTTCTTCATGTTAGGCAATTTATTTTTGACAATCCTTTTTGGGTTGGTTATTGAACTTTTGTAATACAACTTAATTATAATGTAAACTTCTTTTCAATTTTACTTGCCAGACATATATATGCCATCAAAACATAATACATGACAATAGATAACTACAATATAAACACTTGATATTAATTATCTCTAAAAAATTTATTTTTATCGCTGTACAACCAAACTTGTAGTGTTTCGTGAGAGTTAGATATTTGTGCGAGATGTTTGAAACTAATTGCAATTTCAGTGTACCTTAGATAATAAGATATAATATGAAACAGTCAGAATTCTGTGGGTAGATATAAAAACTTTATTTTTGTATTAAATTTTCTATTTGTATCAAGACGTCTATAATAATTTGTATCTATATCTTATTTTACAATAAGGAATATTTGCTTGCTATATAACATCTCGGCTGCGGCTACTTTAGTATATTATTATAACAAGATATAATAATTTGTATTTGTATCTTATTTTACAATTTCAGTGTACCTATATATATATATATATATATATATATATATATATATATATATATATATATATATATATATATATATGTAAAAGCAAAAATAAGGCTAGCCTTACGTAACTTGCGTGAGGCTAGCCACTAAAATGACATAGTTTTGTTAAAACTAATGTAGTTAATTTTTCTTTTCTCGTTTTCTCTCTCTCCCTTCTTACTATTTTTCTCTTTGTTTTCTTCACTCTGTCACAGGCCATAGCAAGCCGCCGCCGGCACCATCACACCCACCATCTCTGTCGTAGACCACAACCTTCCATCACCGGCCACCGCAATGGCCATTCTTGCTGCAAAAGGTCTCCAGCACCCACTATCTCCACAATTTCCACCCCCCACGAGCTTCAGGACTGTCATCAAAATCCAGCCACCATCACACCCACCTTCTCTTAACGCAAACTAGCCACCTTCCATCACCTCAAATATCGCCCACCATCACTAGCACAGAGACTGTCATTCCACCGTAGAAAAACACAACAAAGAGACAGCACGGGCAGTGGTTTTTCAATGTGTGCATCAAAATTGAGCATTGTGACAGAGGTAAAATACAACCTTTGCGATAGAAAAATTGGTGGTGCCGGCACCACCATTAACGACCATCCTTTGTGATTTAGATATGAGATTTTGCAGGCGCAGGAAGGTTAGGGCGGTGATGGGCGACCGTAGGTGTGATGGTGACCGACACAGAAAGGTTGGGGCGGTGATGGGCGACGATGGGTGTGATGGTGAATGTCGCAGGAGGGTTGGGGCGATGATGGACATCGGTGGGTGTGATGGTGGTCGGCGCCGGAAGGTTGGGGTGGTGGGTTGCTAGGGCCTGCGACAGAGAGACGATGAGGGGAAGAAAACTGGGGGAAGGGAGGGAGGGAGGGAGGGAGGGAGAGAGAGAGAGAGAGAGAGAGAGAGAAAAGACTCTTTGTTTTATCGAATACGAGTCACCATGAGGTATTACACCAAAAATGAAAAATGCATTTTCATTATAAGTAGTTTAGATTAGTGTTTATAGGGCTAAGAAAAAAGAAGTCGATTTATTTTTACTTTAGTCTTCTTCTCTCAGGGATAATCAAAACCGATTCCATTATGATCGAAAAGGTCAAAATATTTTTAAAAAATAATTTTTTTTGCACAATCAATCTATCGTAACAAATTTAATGTCTTTGTTTCAACAATGACTAATAATTGCCACTAAATTATTATTAGTATGCTAATAAAAAAAAATTGGCCCGACCAAGCTGTCAAACATAATTATTATCCATGTTCAGCAACGAAGAATTGCCACTAAAGATGATTAGTGTCTATGACTTAGTTTCAATTGCAAGATTTATATTTTCTCAAAAGTACCACTAATGAGATTTATTGACAATTTTCTTCACTGAAAAAGGAGTTGAACAGAGTTAAATATGTCTGTTACAATATCTAAACCAACTTTTAGAAAACAAAGTTTGAATGTCAGTGTAACAAATAATTTGGTCACTAAACTGTTAAAACATTAAACGATATCTATGCTAAGAAATTAAACATGTCATACCAAATAAAGGAAAACAGTTTAATAAAAGTCAAAATGAAGAAAATAGGGGATAACCCGTTTTAAATTCAAAGATATATGGGAGACATAAAAGTCTAACTGCTCAGCATGCTCTGATTGCTAACAAACCACTCTGTCAATTCTGTTGCACCTAGTCCCTTTTCATGGCCACATTTATCTCCGGCTAAGGAATTTAAAATTAGACCTGACAAAAGGGTAAAACTGCCGGGTACGGGTAAAACCCGGCCGGGTCCAGATAAAAAAGGGTCGGGTAAAATTTACCCGGTTTTTTCCGGGTAGTCTTTTTTAATGCTCGTACCCTACCCTTGCGAGTCAGGTATTACCCGAGGGTAAATAATAATTTTTTTTATTTTTTACTTAAATAAACAAAATTTAGGCATACTATTTTTTTCTTTTGCTTTTTTCAGTTAGTATGGTCTTCATTTTTAATAGTTATTAGAATCATTCTCAATTTAACAAAACTCAAAAATTACAAACTAAAAACTATATCAAAAAAATGCTAAATAATATATACCAAAACCATTCCCATCCCAAAATCTAAAAGAAAACAATTAAATTTCAACTAAAATACAATCCACTTCCCCACCAACAAACCAAAATACAACAATTAAATTTGACCATTCCAAATACAATAATCAAATTGTCAATCAGATACAACATCACATGTTCTTCGTCGGCGGTGAACTGGAAGATTGGCGTCCATCGGTGGCCGATTTGTGAGATCAGAACTGTGAGTGAAGATGAGGAACAGAGATAGTGGCGGCAGTAGATCTGAAGAGTATTTTCGCAGATCCGTGGAGTAGATCGGTAGATCCGTGGTGGCCTTGAAGCGTGAGGGGTCTGAGTGGATGATGAGTGGCGGTCAGCGGTCGCGGTCGGCGATGGCCTTTGCGGCCACACCAAAGGTCGTCAGTGGCCTTGATAGAGTGAAAGGGAAGACGAACTGAGATTTGGCGATAGACCTCGATTGACGGGCGGTGACGGCCGAGAGAAGAGTGGGGCGGCGACAGCCGAGAGAAGAAAAATGTGTGAGAAGAAAGAAAATGAAGACTTAGTCCTTAGGGCACAAAAATGAGTCCATATATATATATATATATATATATATATATATATATATATATATTCATGTAATCCGGATAACGCGGGTAACTCGCTACCCGACCCAGACCGACCCGTAAATAACGGTCCAGTCCGGTTCGGGTACAAGTCTGATTTCAACGGGTCTCTCATATTTGTACCCGTACCCTGGGTTTTTTACCGGGTACGGATCAACCCGCGGGTACGGGTAGGAAATTGCCAGGTCTATTTAAAATCATGTTCCATAAATGAAGCTATTTTTTTTACCTGTAATGGGGAAAATAGTAATTTATAAATTTTAAACAATAAAAAATGCAAACTTTAATGAAAAAGTACAAACTTAATTGAACTTCTAAATTAGTATTCTTGTTTAAGAACTTGTTCATTTTCTTTTGATTTTGATAAATCTCTTCACAGTTTGAATGAAGCTCTTGCAATGGCAATTTCATATACTCCATCTATGGACATCACCGAAAGGGATGCATTCTTCCATCTTTTGATAAGATCAAGTAGTGATAAGTATATATATATATATATATATATATATATATATATATATATATATATATATATATAAACACAAGTGTAATCAAGGAGAGGACATATGGAGGAAAAATTCAAATGATTGTCATCAAGAGAATCAATTAATAGCCGCAAATCACTTACCAAAAATTATTGACATTGTTTAAAGATATTTTCGAGTAAGGAACATTGATTATTTTATACTTTAAGATAATGTAGCACTACATAACTGGACGCCCCCCACCTCCTCAAGACAAAAAACACACATCGCACACCATAAAAGAAAGACACAATCACAACACAGCCGCGCCGTACACCAGCCCGACCTCTAACCCGCTCACCCCTCTCACTCAGGCATACAATAACCACAACCCCCATCCCCCCACCAAAAAAAAAAGAAGGCTCGCAACCCATCATTAAAACACAAATATAACTAAGGAAGTGAGGGGCTTATGATATAACTCAAATATAACTCCCAATAATTGGGGAATACCCGGCAATCCTAGTCAAACTGGGAGATCAATGATTACCTTATTAGGGATTGTGACGTGATCCTCGAGGATCCTAACGCGATCCTAACACATCTAGCCCACGGCCCAGTCCTACTAGGAGTCTTCTCCTACAGCTATATAAATGGGTCTACCCCTCCAAGTATGGGGGAATGACACAATTCATGCTTTTTCAGAGTTATTATCCTGTAACTGCGCTCTGACTTAAGCATCGGAGAGTTCTCCGCCGAAAACCCCACCCAGCGGTCACTCGTTTTCTGTCTTGCAGGTCATCGGTCCAAGCTCGAGTTCCGCAATGTACGCGGAGCATGTTTTTAGCAGCAACATAGTGGTAAATTCAGGTCTGAATTGCAATCAATTAACTTTAGTGTTATCATAAAGAATACAATGATATCTCTCCATATTTACTCCCCGAGCACTTATATGTTATCACAGTTACAGTTATTTTGTAACATTAGTATGAGACGGATTATAAGCATCTCTTTCAAGCATGAAAGAGATTTCTTCCAAACAAAAATCTCTTTCATGCTTTGGAAATAAGAAATCTCTTTCATACTTCTAGGTTAGAGAAGTATATAGGCTCCTAAAAAATATTTCCTTCTCTAAACAAGCAATTAAATGAGCCCCGACTCGAGTTACCTCGACTGAACATAGGGCTCACGTTCTTGAACCTTAGAAGTATATCCACAATATTTTTTTTTCCTTTTAAAGAACCTTAGAAGTATATCCACAATATTTTGTTTTCCTTTTAAAGGGCCAGATGCCCTGAAACCCAGGTTATTGTACTATATAAGCATTTTACATATATTATGGTTACTCATGAACCAGTCAAACAATACCATTATGGTGTGTTTGGATATGAAATTTTGAAATACTGGGTATTTCTAAATGCCCTCATTTGAAAATCCTCTTATTTACAAATTCTATCATTTTGAAATATCTTGTTTAGAAGAAAGAAAGCAAAAGGTTATTAAAAATGTGGGAGACAAGATTCTTAAAAACCAGGGAACTAGTTAATGTGGATTTGTAAACTACTGATTGAAGTGGATTTGACAAATAACTTGTTCAATCTAGTGATTTGAACTGTGGATTTGTGAACCCTAAATCCACAGTTCAAATCACTCCAAAATTTGAAAATTCCCTTTTGAACTATCCAAATAAAATATTTTGTCCAAGTGATTTACAAATACTCTTCCAAAGTCAAATTCCCAGTTCAAATCCTATATTCAAACACACCCTTATTTTGCCTTTTTGGTGTATTACAAATTCTTGAACCTTTTTACAATTCCATTCCTTTCAAATTCAAGATTGCATTCGTGTGAGTTATGCCTCGCTGAACCCCAGCGTTCCAAATAATGCATCTATATATTTTGTTGGCAAATCCTGTAGAAGGAAAGAGAATTGTACGAGCGGAACACAACGCTAACACAGTCACTTGGCTTACAAGCTTCAGCAATCAACATCAACGTAACAATGAGAATGAGTAGTATATGGAGACATGATTCTAACTCTTAAATTTTGTCCAGTTCCTGATTTTGTCGAGTATGTCACCGTTGTTAATCGGATACACACACACACAAACAAAAATTAGAAATACACACAACCCCTATAATTACCTTTCACCTTAAAGCCTTCTCCTTAAAATTTGCTTAAATGCAAGCAATAACGTGTAAAGGTTTTGATGACGGTGGTTTAACTTTGAATAGAGGCAGGGGTGAGCTTGGTTTTGGAGACCATGCATGACTATCTAGGATTTAGTTTTTTTTTTTTTTTCTGGGAGTAAAAGCCGTAATAACCCTTATTTCTAATAAGACTCTATACTCCAATAAGGATAATTTAGGAAAAGTGCTTGATATATTATATAAGAAGTCAAAAATATCCTTATATTTTAATAAGCCTCAACTCCAAAAAATGGTATTTAATGGAAAAGAAATGTTATTAGAGAAGGCTATTTTAAGAAAAAAAAAAGATTAGCCATTTAAGTCCATACATGCTTTTGTGTGTGTGTGTGTGAGCCAAGTTCTTTACTGAATTCTCTACTCTTTTGTTAGCTATAAGATTACCTTGAATATGAATTTATGATAATGATGATGGATACCTTAAATTTGGACTTCCTATTGTAATCTATTTGAAACTCTAATCTTACTGTAATAGATTTGAACATATTATTGTTATCCACTAAATACCCACATAACTATTTCTTTTCACCTTTATTCTAGCTCCTATATTTTTCTTCTGCCTCTGTCACTCTGTGTGCGCGCACGCGCTTCCTTACCGTCTTTTCTTCTATCTCATGCCCTTTCATCTTCCATTTCCTCATAATTAAAATCTCATCACCCTTTTTTAAAAGATGAGGCAACTTGACTTCTCATCTTCACTTCTTTCGCATGAATCCTTGAAGAATCTAGACGCAACTCTTCGAAGCTTCAACTTGCATGCAATGACGCTGAATACATCCAAGAGTACATATTGCTAAATTTTTACTTTTTTGGTTGCGTAAATAAGTACATCCTTGGTCTCTTCCTGCAAATTCGTGTGTGCGTGTGTATGGTGAGCTGGGCATATTAGCAATGCTGAATTGTTTACAAAAAATGAAGTAGATAGGTTGATGACATCAAAGTAAGAGGAACTTACCCAGTTTTAAATTTTGGTGCAGGATGAGCAGTTTCTTTCCATAAATCAGAACCATCAAATTCCACCTCAATAATTCCACTGCCTTGGCAGATTCTAAGCTGAAATCCCATAAGGATTTGGTCTCCCTGAGTTCATTTCTATGCCCAAGCTCTTTGCCCTATTGAAACCACCAAAATCTAGCCTTTGCTATTCCTATCAGCCATTTTTCCGCACTTGCTACCTGGAAATTATGGGCGAGCGTAACATCATTAACATTTGTATGGGCCCCGTATTTTAAAAAAAGATCTGGTTTATTTTTGCGTACAGTGCATGTTAATATTTAGTGCTAACAATACGTGCCTTTGGCTCCAACCCATTTAGATTCGCTATCCGAGTTCGTTGCATTTTACCCGACCTCTTTGCCATATCGCAACCACCAAAATCTAGGCTTCTACACAATCCCTCTTGCAATGCTTCTTAGCTATTTACCCACTTGCTAGCCATGTGGGCACCGAATTAAATTTGTAATTAGTACCTGTATTGCCCTTGTATATGTGACCCAATATATTTTCACTTACACTACACTTCAATTGTTAGTGTTAACAGTGCGTTTACGCCACTTGCTAACTGAAAACTTGTGGGTGTAACATCATATTCATCTTAGGCTCTAGAAAATTGGCAAACCACACATTTAGATAGTTTACCTGTCATGTTTGCTCTCTTGAATAATGTACTTTTTCAAGTTTGAAAATCGAATAAATTGGAGTCGCCGGTTGTTATCATGCCATCCACAAGCTCCTACTTGTAGATTAGGTTCTTTGTCGAGTTGTCATAGGTTCCAGAAATAAAGCCATCAAGAACTGTGATAGGTGCTATGAATAACACCATTCTCTAACGTTGGCTTCTTTACCTTCTTTTGCACTTTTTATTTTTTGTTTATTTGTCCTGCTTAATTTAGCACTTATTAACGACTTCCTAAACCTTTGATAATGTGCTCTTTAATGGCGATCTTAACTTTTTCTATGAGCTTATGTTGGGCGAATCTGATGGCATTCACTCTTTTTTGCCAGTGGGTAGATGGCCCGTCTTATTGGTCAAAACTATCAAGACGCTCTTGCACTTTGGCGTAAGGACGGTCATCCAGATTTTTTCCTAACGCTCACAACCAACAGAGGTCAAAAGTTTTTAGCTTTAATTCGTGGCCAAAAGCGGCTGAAGATCGGCTAGACGTCATAGCTCGTGTGTTTCAGATGAAACTAGATGAACTTATGATAGATCTTAAAAGAGGCTCTGTTTTAGGGGAGGTTTGTGCAGGTATATATGTATATCTATGCATATGTTTTCTTCATTACCCTTTATAAATGTTATAATCGTTATGGTCATAATTTGGGAGTTTCACTTACACATTTAGTTTAAAGTAGATTGCAAACCTGTGAGCCGTATAAACAAAGGATAGAAGGTTAACTATAGTTTATAAATGTGTTAACACTTAGATATTAGACTTCTTGAAGTCTACAGCTTACATGAAAGTGACAAGTATTCGAAATGACACCTTGTATATAAATGGGATATATTCTTCTGATTTTTTTTTGTGGGATATATTCTGATTTTTTTTCTTTTTTGCAATTTCTATCAACACCAATTGCACTAAAACATACAGACATCTTCCCGCATTTTTGTAGTTGTTTATACAATTGAGTTTCAAAAGAGGGGTTTTCCCCGTGCACATACTACTTATGGCTCGCACAACCGAATAAACTCGCTACTCCTGCTGATGTAGATAGGTTCATATCAGCTGAAATTCTTGACGAGAAGGAGACCCTGCTGTTTATCGTGTTGTATCACTATTTATGATGCACGGCCCATGTGGCGAGGCAAAACCAAGCAACTCATGTACGGTGGATGAAAATTGTTCGAAGCATTTTCAAGCAATTTAATTCTGAGACATTTGTAGATGAGAATGGGTATCCAGTGTATATGAGACGTGACGATGAAAAGGTCATATATAAAGAAACCATACCCTTGGATAACATGTACTTTTCTCATTCTTCGCTTACTTTAAATAACGGTGGCATAGCGTGTACCTTCATACCAAACACATACTTCACAGGAATTTACACATTGACCGTCCATTCTAACTTCTCAGTTAGCAAGTGGGCTAAACAGCCAAAGGTACTGTTAGCACTAACCATGGAAATGCCATGTATGCGAAAACATACCAGACATTTTTTTTTAAAGAATATGGGTGCAATGCATACACATTTTTCTCTTTAAGGAAAACAAAGATGAAGTAATATAAGGCGTATAGACATGAATCTGGGTTCAACCTTTCTTACAGGCTTCATTCCAACTGTTTTGGCTTATTCATCCTACCAAATCTGGCTAGTTTTTACCTCACTACCCATTGCTTCTTCCTTTGGTAAAATAAGCCAAACATTGATAAGCCCAGATTTTAGTAATGCACCATTATCAAAGTTAGTATATGGTCTTCACTCCATACATGACCCTAAAAAGTCGAGCAGCAATATTTGTCACAGCACTTAATTTTCAAAATGTTGGAATAACAAATATGACAATATAAGATAGAAAAGAAAATTGCCATTCGACCTCTATAACAATACCAAGCCTTATGCATCTCCCTCAAGAAGTACACACGTGTCTCGCTAAGTTACATATCTATAGACTTTCGTGTAGTCATAGGTGAGAACATCAAGTTAAATTGCAAATTAATTCTTCCAATTCAATAGCACACTTTTGCTCTTTCTAGGGATACTTTATTTAAATTCACTGTAACTCTATAAGTGAAGAGTTGGGTGTGCAAATATGATAATTGATAAGCGAACAACAAGAAAAACTGCAAGTGGATGGGATTTATAATTCATAGAAGTTATAATATCGAGTCATAGGAATTTCCAGTGTCTTCTTAACGAATAACTTTTGTGGTTTAATAATCCCGGTCTCAGTCTTTTCTCGTACAAATCGATGTTTCTTCTGATGTTTTTTTACATGTTCTTTAATGTACTAAACTTTACCTTTCGCTTTGTCGCCTAGATGAAAAGATACGTGGTACCTTACAATTGTAATTTACTTGTGGAATATCAAGCCCATATCAACGTTGAGTGGTGCAACAGAGCAAGATCCATTAAGTATTTATTTAAAGATATCAACAAGGGTCCTGATAGAGCCACGGTCATCATAGAACAACAAAATGTTAATGGTGGTGTTGAAGAGCGTGAGACAGTGACAATAGACGAAATAAAACACTACCTCGATTGTCGCTATTTATCAGGGTCTGAAGCGTGTTGGAGAACGTTTGAGTTTCCAATACATTTTAGAAAACCGGCTATTCAATGACTTAGCTTTCATTTATAAGATGAGCAATTTGTGACATTTAGTGAGTCACAGAGCTTATCGGGGGTGATAAATAGAGTAGATCCAAAGGGAACTATGTTTCGGCAGTGGATGAAAGCAAATGAAGATTTTTCAGAAGTAAATCGGTATGAATAGTAAAATTGTATGATTACTAGTTAAATTGAGCAATCTATTTTGTATTTAACGCATCTAATAGTGATGCAAATTCTTTTACGGTACCCATCAATTTTTTCTTATAACTTTTTGGCACCTCCCGATTAGACTTTCTGGATTCGCCCCTGCCTGGGGCTATAATATTCTAAGAGTTTGGATTAGGAAGGAAAAGACCCGACACAAGTATCATGCACTGCTTGAAGTTTCAACGCGATTTTTCTGTCTAGATCTCAACCGAAAACTTTTTTTACTATCACTAAGGATCATATCAACTATCCTCAGCCTACCGTGATTCCTTGCAAAATTCTTTTCCTGAATTCATTTTTGCAAGACAGTGACAAACGTCGGACTCGATAAGAAGAGAGCGCACTTATCACCTACTGGGAGTGGTTCACCCACTGGACCTGCGGTATATTAACTCAATGGTGAACCATGACTTAGCTTAAAGGGGCCTGTCAATTCGTCGCGTATCACTATGAGAATTGTGTTGCAGTCTATTTGATGAAAAGTATGCATGCTTACTGTGTTTGTCAGGTATGATCATTGAATGTTTGTTAGAGTCTATTACCTTTACTTTTTCTTTTTCCTAAAACAGGCACTTCCAGAAAAGATTGCAGACTTTTTCGTTTGCCTTCTCCTCACTGTTCTTGAGTTTGAAGACCATTATCCGAGTATCAAAAGTTTTAAAAACCTTGGTACTGTAAAAAAATTCTCTTTTGCCCCTTTCAAACTGGCTTGCCTTGCCAGAAATTGGTTGAGATAATCAAGCCTCTTAGGATGTTATTGTTGCTGGCAGTAGAAGCGGTTGTAAACTTTTGCCATTGCATATTCGAACTAGCTCGCTTAGTATAACTTTGAGTGGCACTTATGAATGTCACATTTTTCATTCTTTATTGACAAAAGTGGAGCGTACTTGTTCAAAAGTGTAGTGAAAATATCAATTGCCCTCAAATTATTATGCATTTTCGCTCTACGGAGTAACGAAAGGAAACGATACTAAACTGAGCATAGTTCGGCCCATGGCTGGCAAGGGTCGATGTGTCTCATGCCAAGTTGGGTTGAGAAAGAACTTGGGCTCTTTCACCTAGAGATTAATTAGGTTTAACTGACGCCTACTCCTTTCTACCTGCCAACTTTGCAGCGCTGGCTGTTCTTATTTTTGGGTTTAGTCTAATTGATTATTCTCTGTCTTAATTGTTCGTAGTGTCAGGTTCCATTCCGCCTGGCTTAGTTTCATGCAATAATTTTAGTCTGGTGCCTATGGAAACTTGACATGATCTGCCACACGAATATGAGTTTGATGTGGCCCAAGTACCATGCTGTTTCGTTTAAATTTTGCTAAAATGATATCAGTCTAAGAGGATGTTTGGGATTGATTATGAGATGGTCAAAACTGATTTAATTTAGATTAAATCAGAATTGTGGGTGTTTGGTAAAAGAGATTAAGAGATTTAATCTATCTCCAAAAACTAAAAACTGATTTAATCCATAATTCTCAAAAGTGAGGATTATGAAATAATCACTTTTTTCATAATCAGGTTTGACATTCAAATTTACCATAGTATCCCCATATTTTTTACAAAAAGACCTCGCATACCCCTTAATTAATTAGATAGTTTTTGAAATTTATTTCTTCTCTTATTGCTACTCTTCTCCTACGGTTAAAACAGATAGAGAGATACATCTGCCCTCTTCCTCCACACCATTTTTGTAAGTTTTTCTATCTTCTTATCTTGTAATCTTTTCTTCTATTTTATAGTTTACGAATAAAAATTATGTTAACGTTGTTTGTATATTAGAAAATTGTTTATTGAGCGTCCTCTATGGTCATTTTGTCATAGTGAAACTGATTTAAGTACTTTTTATCCAAACATTTTTCATAAATTTAATTCAGTTTACAACTATTTTTACCAAACAGCAAACTGATTCTGATTAAATCAGATTTTAAAAACTGATTCTGATTAAATCAGATTTTAAAAACTAATTAAGATTTAAGCTGAATCTGCTTTTTTAATCAATCCCAAACGGGCTATAAGATTAGTTTCTTTGCTATCAACTTGGGAGACCATACTGATTAACAAACATCATATTTGGTAGGTTATATGGATTCTTTGAGAGTAAAGACCGACGTCTATGGTTTTGGAGTGTTGTTGCTACAATTAGTAACAGATAGGCGGGTGTATGATCTCGCTCGACCAATTTCTGAGCGTAATTTGGTGGGATGGGCTACGCCTTTATTAAGCGGCGAGAATACGCTGAAGATGATCATAGATGCCCGCCTACCAGGCGAGCATCCTTTATTCAAAGCAACACGAGTAGCTCAAATTGCAAGATTATGTCTCCAAAATGAGCCTGATTATCGACCAGCGATGGAAGAAGTCTTGCATTATCTTGGAGAAAATTAAAGCAAGAAAGATTGCACCTAACGAAAACTTCCCAGCTGTCACACGCAAAGAATTATACACCCGTTATTTATCATCATCTTTGGCTTCACTTCAAGCAAATAGGTCGAGCCAGAATTGCACACGTACAACGTATTCTCCTTTCGGAAGTATATTATTCACGATTTTATTTGTCAATGCTGTTATTCTTTAGTATTCTAAAATCCATTTAAAAAGTTTTGTTGTAGTCCCGTCCTATAAACAAGTAGAAATACAGCGTTGTACGCTACAATGGTAGCTTGGACACTGAACATAAACCCATTATTTGGTGTTAACTGAAAACTTAGAGCTTTCGTCTCCTGGTGTACAAACTCAAGATATATCAGTATTTCATCCGAAGTTAGGCCAATGCACAAGGCTTCTCCGACTGCGGGGCTGGTGTAAGCCGTCTTTCCCCCACTTTCACGGAGAACACATCCAAGCATCGAGCTCGTGTACAACTCAGAATAAAGTAACCTTAGAAGTTATGTCAAGACTTTAGAACCATAATACCCTTTTCGTCAAAGCGAGACCAAGTTATGTCGGGAGGGACGAGGGAGGCGGCCCAACCACACTTGAAGGTTCGTGTAAAGTTGTTGAAGCTTCAAGTTTATTATCATAGTCTAAACATGCCAAACGAAGTATAATGTTTTAGCATAATTTCGTAATTTTAGATTAATTCTTGAAATCATAATAATATTTATAAGTTATATTCATCAGTATCCTAAATAAACTAATATTATAACATAAGCGCGTAACAAATTTTATTTTGTAAGGCCCAACTAAAATACACAAGTCCAACCAAAAAATTATTTTTTAAAATGGCCAAAATAGGTCCAATCACGGAGCTACATGCCCAAAATTTTAGGCCAATAAAAATCCAATTCAGTGGCCTAAAGGCCTAGCCCGCAAACCATTTAATAGGCCCTTTACGGCCCAATTTTGCTTTGTGGACAGCAGGCCCATAACAGGCCTTTTACTGCCCAATAAAATCGGCCCACCTAACAAAACCCTAGCCACAAGGGGATTCAGGCCACAAAACAGGCCCAATTCAAGTCAAAATACAATTTCTGCTAGGCTAAAACATCACATCAACAGCAGGCCACATGCCTTTCAGCTGGGCCATTTAACAGACACTATTCTACCACACGGGCTTACTGCTGCAGGCCCAAAGTCAATTGGGCAGTTGGTAATACATGGTCTGGTCAACTTTTTCAGCCCAAGAAAAATAATTATATCTAGCCTGCATACTTCATCAAATAATATGGGCCCACCCTACAGGCCCAAAAATTCTGGACAAGTGACACCCTTCAGTAGTTCAGCGCAGCAGCCCCAAAATTTATTTTTTTCACTTTAACGTTAAGCATAATTCTTCAAATATTCAAGAAATTCAGAGGGAAGTTTTATGTTCATGCAATTGAGTAACATGGCTCTGATACCACATATTAGAATTATTCATTCATCTTGATCCCATAATCAAGATCATTAGAATCTTACCATAACATAAACATAAGAACATTAGGGTGACGAACTCACCGGAATCGAAAGAACGAAAGAAGTCATAGATTACCAGGAGCTTTATTTCGATGATGAAAGAACGTTAAGATGTAAAAGCGAACACGTAACCTTTGGTATTGATCTTTACTGCTCTTCTTGATGTTGGAATAGATTGGTTTATTTTTTCTTTAGTTTATGAGGCGAAAGAGTGACCAAACATTATGGTACCCTAACCTCCAAGAAAAGAGATATTTATATAGAGAGAGTAGTGGGATCAACCCTGAAACTTGCCAAATTTTAACCGTCCATCAAAGTTAGGAGATTAGGGTATGCCTTTTATATACTATAAATTATTAATGTATTCGATGCTAGATTAAATAGGTTCATTATGTTATTTAGTCAATTTCATTAATTAATGGCTAAGTTTAATAAATAGTCAACATTAATATGACCCGTTAGGCCACCTAATTGGATTGGATCGATCAAATCTAACCGACTTTCCACTAGTATGTTGGTAGTCCGTCTCCTAGATGATTAGCTTTGCTCAGGTTCGTTTCTTTAGCTGCATTCCTATTATATTTTTTTGATAAAAAAGAAAGGCATGTAGTAAAAACCATAATAAGATCCATTTGGTTATTTTTTGTGACGTTGGCCCCTGAAGCGTCTACCTGCTCTCATATTTTCGATTCATTTGCCAGATATGCAATGACTGGGCAGCTAATTAGTTCAAAGAGTGGATGTTTACAGCTCTGGTGTCGTCCTCCTGGAGCTCTTGACTGGGCGTAAGCCTGTTGACCATACATTGCCCCGTGGACAGCAGAGTCTTGTGACATGGGTACTCCCTCCATCTTAGTTCATCGTGACGGAATATTACTGCTTATTTCTGAGCTTCGTCTTGGATTTTCTGTAAACAAAGCTTATAACCTTTGCATGTGGGTGGTACTTCAGGCAACACCAAAACTCAGCGAAGATAAGGTGAAGCAGCAGTGTGTTGACATTAGACTGAACGGCGATCGAATAGCCTCCCCCAAGGCAGTTGCAAAGGTAATCCGAAGTGCATTTTGGACAATTAACTTGCTTTATTGTTCATCCTTTCTAGACATACGGCGTTTTCTCGTCCCAACAGTTATCCATGTCTGAATTAGAACCTCCATCTGATTAATTTGATTAACTAATTTTCGCTCATGCTTTGCCTGTATGGTCAATTTGCTGGAAAAAGATGGCTGCTGTTGCTGCCTTGTGTGTTCAAGATGAAGCTGAGTTTCGGCCAAACATGAGCATTGTAGTTAAAGCGCTCCAGCCTCTTTTAAATGCAGGATCTGGACCTCCCAGTAAAGCGCAGAACTTGTGATGTTCCTCCCTCCTCCGTCAACCTCTTCTCAAAAACATGTGTCCGTGTTGTAATAGGTTGCTGTAGATCATGTGTCTTCATTTGATTCTCTTCGTATCGAAGAATTTAGTCATGTGGCCCTTGTAACGCAAAGATTTACTTTTCTACGGATGCGCTGATGGGAGTGCCTACGTTGTACCTACCAAATCAAAACATCATAGAAGAATGTACTAGTGCCTATGTAGTATGCAGTCAGCGGTCCGAGAGAGAAGACGCTTCCTTCCGAAATTCATTTCTCGTTTTTTACTTTTACAACTAAGAATCACGTACTTTGCACGCAAAGTAGTGATTCAAAATAAAAAAAAAAATTATAACCTTAGTAAAAATATATAATTAGTATAATTATTTTAACAAAATAATAATAAGTAAATTAATTATGAATTACTAATCAAAGACTCAAAGAATGAAAAGTTCATTGAGAAAATCATGGTCTTATTTTTAAATGTAAATTGTTAATGTCAATTATTACTAATATTTGTTACTATTTATCATATTTGTTTTTTTTTTGTCACATCAAATTACTATTTAAGAAAATTCCGACTGTTTTATGTTGTACCTTGTTAACTAAGGTAGCGTGACATTGCAATCAATTTTAAATATATTTTAAAAATATTTCATTCTCACCAAATAATACTAGTATGGAATTGTAGTAATAAAAGTAAAGGAAGTGTTCTAAATGATGTACATACATTTGATGCAAAAGTGTACATGTTTAGGAACCGAAACATGGTACAAATTCTCTTTTTGGAAGCATAAGATTCACTGTTCTGTTTGGTGGTGCTGTTAGGCCTTAATATTCTGGAAATCCATCTAAGAAGTTTCGTTGCGATACCGTTCGATAAGCAAGTAGAAACGGAGTGTTATACGCTTAGCAATGGTCTGCAAAGAGATTAATCAGAGTAAGCTTTGTCACTGAACATAAGCCCATTATTTGTTGACAATTGAAAACCTAGAGCTTTTGTCAACTGATGTACAAACTCAGAATATATCGGTACTTAATTGTAAGTTAGCACAACGCTCAAGGCTTTTCCGATTACAGGTTGGGGTAAGCAATCTTTCTCCCGCTTTCGTTTAGAATGCGTCCAAGTATCGTGCTCGTGGGCTGTAACTCACAACAGAGTAACCTTAAAAGTTGCGTTAAGACTAACTATCCATAACACCCTCTACGTCAAATTGAGATCAAGTTATGTTGGGAGGGTTGAGGGAGGCGGCCCAACCACATTTGGGACGACATAAGAAAAATCAGTGTCCCTCTTAAAGAAATATATGTTGAGATGCGAGATTAAAAACCTTAAATTCAATCCAACGACTACAGTTCGAAATTTAATCTTATATATATGTTGTAACGACCAAGGAGAGTTTGAGTTAAAGAGTTTCTTAGGCTGAAAGTTTTTAACACGTTATTAATATTTGTAGTTCGTCATAATTTTATAGACAACCCCCAGCAAACCAATTTTTTCAACTTTTCTGATTAAATAAGAGAATGATATTGTCTAATATGATTGTACACAGTTTTTTTCTCAATTCGGCCTCATGACCTTACATTATTTAGAGAGAAGTTAAAGGCAAAGACTGAGCGGCCCATCGCACTGTAATAGGCCTCCACACTTAGAGGTGTCAAATAGGCCAGGCTTGGCCCAAGCCCAACGAGCCTCCAACAAAACGGGCCGAGGCCGGGCCTGGTGACTGAAAAACAGGCCGGGCTAGGCCCGGGCCTGAAATATGGATATATGGGCCCAGTCCGAGCCCGGGCCCAAAAACAACAACGTTTAGAAGCTCGGCAGAGGCAATTAGCAATCTCTAGGTTCACCACTTCACCATCTTCCAAACTCCACACTCATGCAATCGTCAAAGAAGACAACCACCTCATCACACAAGACCAGAAGAAGGACCAACAACCGTCTCCGCTCGCCGCTCCCGCCGCCTCAGACGGCGAAAGGCAAGTCACAGAAGCCTCATCGCAAGTCCCTTACGAAACCTGAAAAGCTCGTGCACCTCATTTCGATTCTCACCATCCTCTGCTTCCTCGTCCTCTATTCTCACGATCCAGCTCCTCTGCTTGCCTCGTTCCTGCTACTCTCTCTGCTCCTCGATGATCAACGGTAATTGGACTAGCGGCTAGCTGGATTGCGGCCGGCTAGGGCCAGGGTTTTGATCGGGGAAGATGGGGTGTTGAGGAATTTTAGGGCTTCTCTTGCCTGTGAAGCCTAATGCACGCCTGATGCCGAGTTGGAGATGTGAAGCCTGATGCACACATGATGCCGAGTTGGAGATGTGAAGCCTGTGCACGCCTGAAGCCTGTGAAGACATGAGAGATTGGTTTTTTGGGAGATCGATTGGAGTGCTGGAGTTGCCGAGTTGGAGATGTGTGCACGGGCCAATTCCCGGCCAACCCGGGCAAAATCCGGGCTTCGATTCGGGCCAAACCCGGGCTTTTTCTTGGATTTCCTGGCCTGGTCCAAGCCCAGGCCCAAAGCCCTAATATATAGGGCCGTTATTGTTCATCCACGGGGCTGGGCCAGCTCGGGCCAGAAACGGGCAAGTCCCCGACCACCCGGCCCTTTTGACAACTCTATCCACACTCCTGCATCTCAAGTCACCTGGTGTTTATATTTAACTAGTCAAAGCCCCACGCTTCGCGCGGGAGCTTGTTAGACTACTTGTACAATTTTAAATATGCCTTTATCGAAAAGAAAAGAAAAAAAATCGATACACGAGAAAACTGAAATTTACATATTTGTTGTTATGCACATATTTCTTAGTGTTTTCCGATACTTTAACGATAAAAGTAGTGTGTGAGCGATACAAAAATACGGACCTTCATTAAGATTATATCTTGTTACTCTCTCTGATAATTATAGGTCAACATAATTAAGTCAAGCAAAACACTTGAGCAAATATAGTTAGGCTATAAAATTTCTGATATGAACTCAGCCATGCACGTGTACAGGGGAAATTGCTGAGTTGACATGAATAGCATGGTGTGTAATTTTCTCAGAAAATGTGGGTAGAGTTGTAAAATCAATGTGTATGTGTGTGTGTGTGTGTGTGTGTGTGTGTGTAGAAAACAACTTCGAGACGAGACGAGACGAGACGAGACGAGGCGACGATGACTTTGTAATGGGGCAAGGGGGGGTAATTTGGTTTTTTGAATTGCCTGTTCCCATATGCGGGTTGACATTACAGCAATTTGTTGACTCCGGTGGAGGGAGGAAAAGAATATTCCGGACATTCGCAGCCGCCACCACAGTCCACCAGAAAGTCCGCTACCACTAGTCTCTTAGAAGTGTGTCTCCCTTCATAACATGAGCGACTGCGACGGTTCGCCGTCCACGTCTTCCTCATCCAGCAGCCGGTTCTCACTCGCCGACATCCAATCGGCGACCGACAACTTCGCCGACGAGCTAGTCATCGGCCGAGGCGGGTTCGGAAAAGTGTACAAAGGCTCGATCACCGATGGCGAGAGTATGACGGTCGCCGTGAAGCGGCTGAACCCCCGCTCCCGCCAAGGAGCCCGAGAGTTCCGGACGGAAATCGAGATGCTCTCCAGGTTCCGCTACCGGTACCTCGTCTCGCTAATCGGCTACTGCGAAGAGCAGGACGAGATGATCCTCGTCTACGAGTACATGCCGCGGGGAACCTTAGCCGATCACTTGCACAAATTAGGGAAGAATTTTAGCGCGCCACTCCCGTGGCTACGGCGCCTCAGGATCTGCATTGGCGCGGCGCGTGGGCTGGACTACCTCCACACCGGCACGAGCATCCAGCCAGACAGGGCGATACACCGCGACGTGAAGAGCTCCAACATCTTGCTGGATGATAATTGGGACGCCAAGATATCGGACTTTGGGCTTTCCAGATTAGGTCCCGCAGACCAGGCCTACTCCCATGTGAGCACCAACGTTAAAGGAACGTCCGGGTATTTGGACCCGGACTACTCCTTGACCGGCAGACTGACGAGGAAATCAGACGTGTACTCCTTTGGGGTGGTGATGCTTGAGGCGCTGTGTGGGAGGGGGGCTGTGGATTTGAGCGTGGATGGGGAGCAATGTGGTCTGGCCGTGTGGGGGCAGTATTGTATTAGAGAAGGAAGGGTGGAGGAAATTATTGATCCTAGTTTGAGGGAGGAAATTAAGAAGGATTGTTTGATGGAGTTTGTGCAGATTGTGGACGAATGCTTGCATTATTTTCCGAGGAGACGTCCCACGATGGCTCAGGTCGTGGTGCGTCTTGAGTTTGCGATGGCAATGCAGGAAGGAAAGGACTCTTCTATAGTTGTCAAGCCTGCGAAGCTGGCTTTGGCATTGCAAGAGCGAGAGCGTTCTTCAGATGTTGTCGAGCCTGCCAAGATAAGTTTCACCAGGAGAATGCAGCAGTATTTCTCAAGAGGAACGTCAGGTACGCTCAAATACTTTATCCGTTTATCTGTTTGATTGGTACAGTCCAATGCATTTAATGTTAGCATTCCCTCTATTTCTTTAAGAGTAGCCTACCTTTTACCAAACTTGAAATGCTATCCGTAGAAATCAATTCGGAAGAAGCCTCCTTAATGTCCTGGATAATATTGATGCCCTGATTTTAGGGAGTACCGGCCCTATCACCCTTAGGTGGAACTTAATACCTTATTTGCCGCAATATTATTGTTGGAATCTCTGATCAAGTAATACTAACCTTTTGAGGATGTTCAAACGCATTGTGCTGATAACAATGTCAAAGTTGGTCATGTTGATTTCACAAGCATAAAGTGTTTCTAGATAAGGAATTATGTTCCTCTATCTTTTGAAGAGGGGGTTGGTTTCCCGGGAAGCTCATGATTGTACCTTAAGTTTGTTTTTTTTTTTTAAGTGTGCCCGAACGCGCACACTCTTAACAGTGACAACACTGAGGATAAAAAACAATGGCCTCTCCAGATGTTTTTGGAAAACCTCCCGAGTTGTTTGAATAATTGCATGGACCTTCTTTCTCAGTGTTGTTAACTGATAGAGATTAACAGAAGTCATTCATTTTCCTTCGCACCTTTATGTAAATAGCTCCTTTTACTCTTTTTAACTTTATTGTGGTCAACTGATAACAAGTTCTGACTAAAATATTGTTTGTTCACAACCCTGGATATTCTTTTGTTTCTCCGTTCAAGGTAGCTGAGTGGAAAAACCTTAAAGGTCTGGGGAAAGACCATGGCTTTCTTGTTCTTCCACCGAAAAGACCTCTTCCTGTGTGGTGGCTCTTATTGTTGATCCATTAAACTTTGCTCTTCCTTGCTATTCTCTGTATTTTAAAGATCACTATGGACTTTTTGAAGGTGTAACCCGGCTTTTGGATTTTTTGAGTTCCCCACGGGGTTTTTATTTCCAATCAATTCAAGCAAATCATTCTTCTGTTCTTCTTAGTTTTCCCAATCAAACATCTGAATAGGTTGTCCAGGATTATCTATAGGCTCTATCGTATTTTCCTTTCACATATCATATATGGCCTGAGCCAAAACGCCTCAAATAAGAAGCCTTTTCCCGAATTTGCTTATTGTGTTCACATTATGGACTGTGGCTGAGGGATACTGCATAAAATGTAAGGATGGTGTTCTTAAGCTGTTTTTTTTTTTTTTCAAACTCAGGTTAAGTAGGAGTATACGCTTTTTCTTGTATGTGACAGATATATGTTTTCCTCTCTATGCTCAGAATCCAAAGCAAACATTGAAAGTGACAATAAGAGCGTAAGGCCTAATGAAGGCGGAGATATTGTCCAGGAAGTTCCCCCGAGTGGCCAAAGCGTGACTCAAAAGCTGAGTGAGTAATAAGTAGTGGAAATTGATCGGTTGAATTTTAGTTTATTCCTTACATGTCAATAGCAACTTAATGAGCAGCTCTTTAGCGATTTCTTTCTAGGTTTTGTAACGGTCTCTTTGATCGAAAGACCCAAGCTAATGGAATATATTAGCTGACATTCGTGCCCACGGTCTGTATCCTCTTTGACTATTTCAAACTGAAGGGAATGCACAACGACCAATTCAGTGCACACACCTCATTAACGTGTACATGCTTCAACAACTCGTTTCTGGACTTGTTTGTTTGCCTTGCAACACTGAAGGAGCAAGGCAAAAGGAGAAACTCAATCCGCTTACACGAGTTCATTCATAATTACATATTGTACCAAACTCAATAGAGCTACTATTTTCCATGACAGCTGAAATGCTGCAGTGACATAAAAAGACAATTCCCGAAATTTTTGACAGTTTTCTGGCCAAGTGTAGACAAAGTAAATTTTTTCTGATAAAACAAGCCGAAACAAGAAAATGTGCAATAGGATTCTGGACAACTGTAGGTCTAAAAGGGTTGTTGCTGCTGTTAGTTATAAGCTTTGTCCATCAATGATTCACATTTGCTTCCTCTTTTCTCAGATCAGACATGCTTCAAAAAGTTCAGTTTTGCTGAACTGAAAAGCATCACGGAGAACTTCAGCACGGACCTGGTCTTGAGTGAGGGAGGTTTCGGAATGGCTTTCAAAGGAGCAATCAATGAAGTGACATACTCCCCGTCGAAGGCTGGCACTGGCATGGCCGTTGCAGTTAAGAGATTCAACAAAGATTCACTTAAAGGAGTTGAAAGAGGCCAGGTAAATAAGTTCTGTAATAATTTTCAAAGGACTGCCAATGGATTGAGTTGGAATCCATTGCTCTTCATATAGATACATTAGTTCGTAACGCTAACGCATTGCATCACCTATAAGCATGTTGGAACATGGAAGTCAAAGAAGGGAGCTAAGATCATTTGGTCTTTTCTTCCATCTTAAAGTTTATTATTTACCACTCTTATCCGAGGTGATACAACCGCCTAAAAACTGCACTTTAGCATTATATTTCGGCACATGCATGCTTAAGAATGTCGATAAGAATATGTATGATTTGTTACGAGGAGATACACAATGAGGTTAGCTGATCTTATACTACTTGTAGAATCTGAGTTTAACCAGTTACTCTTAACTAATGTTGATTGTACATTGTGGGAGAAGCCGGAGGTGGCGCACTTTCAAAAACTTATCCATCCAAATCTTGTCAAGATGTTCGGATACTGCTTGGAAGACGACGAATTCCTCCTTGTCTATGAATACATGAAGCATGGAAGCTTAGATAACTACCTTGTTAAAAGTAAGCGATACTTCAATCCTCCAAGTGGTGATCCAATAAAAAGGATTTCAGAATATGTGACAACTATGTTACTGCATTTGCAGAAGATGCTGGTGCACCACTTCCATGGGCTACACGGCTTAAAATTGCGATAGGAGCAGCTCAAGGCCTTGCTTTCTTGCACGTAACTACTAAGCAAGTAATGTACTTCGACCTAGAGGCTTCTAATGTCTTGTTGGATAAGGTATACTGTTGTGCTTGTTCGACCACTCATACTATTATTGCCCCTCGTTATCCACTGCTAGTTTGCCCCTCTGATTCCCTGCTTACAAACTTTTCTTTTAGGATTTCACTGCAAAGCTCTGTGATTTCGGGTTGGCTGAGTTAGGTCAACTAACAAACAAAGACGTAGACGATGACGATCTTGGATCACCGTATAACACAATGTATCAGAATTCGGTGGCTCCTGCGTCCCTTAAGAGTGGTAAGTTTGCTTTTCTTGTTACGCACATGTTCTCCATGACGGTCATGGAAGAACATGTTCTTCCATGACTTTTCTTAGCGTTTTAATCGTGGAAGGGGGCAGTTGTGCGGATATCTTCTTGATCTCGAGTAGGTTGTGTCATGATCTTTATGAAACTTGAAATTTTAGACGCAGGTAGTCATTACAAGGCGAGGGACATCCATGATTTTGGGTTGATCTTGCTGCAAGTACTAACAGGCCAGAAGATCGATAGGAAGCATGGACGATATTCAGTAGACTGGGGGCGAGTCGCCAGAACGTACTTATCCGACGTGAAAATGCTTGTGAATATAATGGACGCAAGGTTAGAGCACGAGTATCCTTCAAGGGGAGCATCACAAGTAGCTGAACTCACACTGAGATGCCTTGACAATGACCCCGAAAAACGGCCATCTATGACAGAAGTCGTGAAAGAATTAGAATGGATAAGGTGGAACCAATGGAAGAAGAAGTCCGAAGGTAGTGCTTAGCAAGAAGTACCATCTGTATAATCAACGTCTTCTGCTTCACATGGTTGTGGATGGGGAACTGGAACGAAACTGCTGTCTATTTGTGGCTGTAAATTTGGGCAAGAGTTTTTCCGCGAAAAGCCCCCTTTCACTCATCGCTAAAGTATAAATAGTAGGAATTTTTTGCAACACCTTCAGTGACAAACTTATGCAGCAATATTGTAGCCTTTGAGAAAAGAGTGGATGTACATCTGAACCATGAGTTTTCTTCAAGTGGTGCACTGCAAGTAGCTGAACTCGTACGAAAATGTCTTCAAGATGGCCCGAAAAATCAGCCCCGATGAAGAAAACTTATAAATAGTAGGATGTACATCTGAACCATGAGTTTTTCTTGTATGTGACAGAGGTCGGTGGCTCTATCGTATTTTTTTGCTCCTGTTTTTATCTGCTATACTAAGGAGGTGAAAGAACTCAAAACTGAGGTAGCGTTTGAAATCACTTTCAGTTTTGATTTTCTGTTTCTGAAAAAACTAAAATTAATTTAGTTTTATTTTTTACAAAAACAAATGAATGTTTAATTATTTAATTTTTGTTTTGAATTTTTCTTTTGGGTGTTTGATTATTCAATATATATTTTGAATTTTTTCTTTAGCGGTGGTTTGTTGTGGCGGTGGTGGGGCACAGCAGTGGCTGGTGGTCGTCGACAGTGGCTGGCTGGCGGGCTGCGGTGGGAGGGTGGTGGTGGTCTCAAAACCAAAACTCAAAATCCAAAATTTCTGAATGAGAATTTTCAAAAACAGTCATGTTCTAAAAACTGGTTTTCAAAACTGAAGGAAAACAAAAAACGAAAATTGTGTGTCAAACGTATTTTTTCTCCAGACTAAGAAATTAGAAAAAAAAAAACTGAAAACGAAAAGGAAATCAAACATAGCCTAAGTAACAGATGGGAAAACTTTTGGGTTAGCATCTCTCAATTGAAAAAAGATACATCAGTTTGCAAGAGAATGTGCCTCAATGTCCCACGATGACCCCTTTTTTGGCATCTAAACCCGAATGTGCCTCAATATCCCACAGTGACCCTTTCTTTTGGCATCTAAACCAAACTTTATAATCTAGGAAAATTCTATTTTTCACCCTATTATATGCTCTTTTTACCCCCTTTGTTGTCGCTAAAAATGTACTTTAGCGACAATTGGCTCTTTATGGACAAAGAAGGAGGTGGTTTAGCATATTAGGAGTGGAAATAGCCTCCACCTTTCATCTATTGCAGTTTCTGTATAAGAAAGTTTCTTCAGTATACTCAAGCAATATAGTTCCATTTCTATGGGGCTATAGTTTCCAGAGAAAAAGAAAGCACTTAATAAATCTTAAATTCTAGACTTAAACTTTTCATCGAAAAGACAATGTGTAAGGTAGGCAATAAACACGATCAGGTCTCATCTACAGTGTTCTCAAATCTGCCCATTTCTTAGTTCCATATAAACGCGCAAGAACTAGATATATAAAGAAACGGGAGAGCATATAGACGTGGAATTAAGTTTTGAATATTCAGCATTTGCATTATTAACTAGACAGCCTCTCTTGATCTATTCGCGATAAAAAGCTGGGACCTGTTGCGACGTATCATGCACCTCTGCGATAGCGAAAATAGATGGAAAACACCTCTAGATCTGACCCAGAATAACCTCCCCACCAGAAACTTTGAACTCAGACGGAGCTGTCTCCACATTAAGAACCTTAACATTCCCATCAACCACGTATGCTGACCATCTGCACAAAAATGGTAGTAACAGGAACATTTAAAACATTGCTTACAGTCACGAATCCAGTTAGGACAAACATGTAGAGACTGAATTGATTCTAAGAGTAATTTCATACCTATGAGAGCGAGGCCCAAGCAAAGCAGCAGAGAGATCGATTCCCAAGTCCAATCTCTTGTGAAAGCTCCCATCAAAATCGCCATAGAATTCAATCTAGAGAGAAGATAGCATAAGATGCTACATTCATCATATTTCTTGCATCATTCTAGCTATGGGCTGGAGTACATGTAATCAAACACATCTACTTCCCTTCATTTATTTTCTTAAGTATATCGTTGTCGATATAAAGGACTGAAATCTCTTTCTCTTGCCACCAAACAAAATTTTAAGACATTAAGTTGGCATGCGCAAACTACAATGCCTCACTACAGATGAAAAGAGAATGAAATCGCCCAATTAACTCCCAGGAACAAGTGCCATACAATCACTGCCAACTTCTTGGCAGTGATTCAGCAGTCATACTTATAAAGTGAGCAGAATAGATTGAGTGCAAAGGGTTTAGCATCTTTTATGTATCGCAAGACGGCAAAAGAAGGCGACACTTAGGCTTCAAGATGGTTCTGATGGTCTTTTTCCATATTCTATGAGATTAGATTTGGTGCCTCGCATCAGTTTATGATTGAATTTAGAATAAACTAAGACTTAGAAGGCGGGATGGAACGGCAGAGACGTGAATTCCTTCACCACAACAAGCAGACCATCTACAGACTTCATCATTCCTAATGACGAAAGCTAGAAGCTACCAGCAGCACCTATGGCAGCTAATACAGAAATGGCAGGTAATGCACAACTGAAGGCTCTTCTTTGACAGATGACATCTCACTTCAAGACCCTTCTCTAGATTAAGAAATGCTCTTTTTCAATTGCAGGAAGAATTAAAAGAGAAGCTCCTGAAGCAAGCTCCAACAGTTGCATCTGTTTCGTCAAATATCTCTAAGATGAATCCTTTTATGCTTCCAACTACAGACGGATAAAGTACTAGCCAAATTTTAGAGTTATTTTGCATGAATAACCTTTAATGAGCTTCTTACACAATCAAAATTGCGCATAATATATAACCAGGATTACCCAAAGCAGGGAGAAGAAAAACCGAAAACAACAGAAGAAATGATAGTTACAAGTTAAAGCAACTTTCCATAACTTTCAGCATATTAAACTGTAGAAAAACTTACAGCATCCTTTGCTTCTAGTTTTTCAGCCCAGCCATTCATGACATATGGATCATTTATAGCTACACATATCACTGAATCGATCCCTTTGCCCTTGAACTTGTCAATATTATTCTTGTAACTAGGCACATGCTGAGCTGAACAAACTCCAGTGAAAGCACCCTGGAAGAAAGCAAAACAAGTCGTATGACGTATGGCATATAAAAAACATGTGAGATTAGACAAAGACATTAAAGATCTAAGGGTGTGTTTGATAACGCAATTAAGCACTTAAAACTTAAAGTTTTCAATGATTTTCAATTAAGTGCGTTTGATAACGCTAAATCTTGTATCACTTAAAAAATTAATTCCTCCCAAAAATAGACCAAAATATTAAGTCAGGTGGACTTACTTAATGCTGATCACTTAAATCTTAATGAGATAGTTAAAAGTTATTTAACATATTTTTACATTTAAAAAAAAATACTACCACAATACCGTCTCAATTAATTTACTGGCAATACCGCCTCTACTACAATATAACCACCACCACAACATAACCACCACCACAACCATTATTTCTTTTTGCTACCACCACCACAATTACTACGACCTAGCCACTATCACCACCACCATCGACACCACCACAAGGACACCGCCACCTCCACCATCCGTCGATGTTGTCACCACGTCCATTTTTGTCAAAATCATCTAAAGATCAATCACACTACAACCACTGACCGTCATGTCGCCGTCTATCGTATCATTACAATTATTAACACCATGTCTTCACGCTTTATTACGCCACCATTGACACATTTTTGCCACCGTCGTCGTCGCCGCCGCCACCACCACCAATACTACTGCTCCATCGTCACTGACACCACCACCACCACCACGATTTTAGCCCCCCTAAAAAAAGTTATAAAGTACACAAACAAATGCATAATTTTAGTAAAATAGATAAATTTATAAATAAACAATTTTCAGATATCTGTTTTTACTTTAACAAACAGGTCAACTTATTTTTCAGTAAAAATTCAATCACTTAAAGTTTTCAGTTTTACAAATTCAGTACTTAACTTTTTCAGCACTTAAATTTCAGTTTTATCAAACAGCCCCTAACTCTTGACACCGCGACCTCTACAATACACACTGATAGTGGCTAACGATGGGTATTAGAAATCCATGATGAACAGAACTGAACGGTTCCGCAGTTGTCTTAGGTTGAACAAGAAAACCAAATCCGGTCCCCCAGTTGCCTATACAGTTTGCACATCTTGAACAAGAAAATCAAATCCGCTTCTCCTTTGATAACAAGTTCTAGTCCTCTCTCTCATGCACAAGCATGCATAATCACTGTAGCAAATTTCAGTCTCCAAGGGTGAAATGACTGTCTACTTTACAGCACGATATCATCAATGGGAATTAAAAGCAATCTTTGTTATTGGTCTAACATTTGGATCTGGAAATTGGAAGTTAAGTAGGCTCATGAACAATGTTCTAATGAAAATGTGATATATGTGTCTTTCACAAATTTAAGACTTGCAGTGGTATGGAAAGAAATGGCATTGCAGTTATTCTTTCAGTCTAGAACAAACAGCTAACTACAATAAGATGCATCCATTGCAGAAAATTACTAGCCATAGAGCACACAGAAGAATAAAACATTTACATGGGATACAATTATAATATAAGGGGGCAGGCAAAGTGGCAGATCGGGGAGCCCATATTTCATCCCAATTTGCATCCTGTTACTTATTTCTTTCCATCCCCACCCCCAACTGCTTGGCCCAGTATCTTAGGGATGGAGCAAGCTCCCCTATTACCCAACCATACCCAGTTCTAAACATGCTATAGACAAACTCTATGACTAGCTGACAGTCCCATCTTTCAACACTTCACGTTCTACACTTACCAACACCAAACAAAAGATATACTACATAGTTTATCATTTTTAGATAGTTGAACATGTTTTTTTTACCATGGAAATGCAAAATAGAACATAAATGCACTTTCTTGTCCATAATATGCACCAAACGTCCTATCAAAGTTTAGTAAACAAAATTTAGTATCAAATGACCAAAAATTACTACCAAATTACCAAATATGGTGATTTTACAAAACTAACAACCACCATTAATGCACACCGAAAGGTTTCTCCACACAATGGTTCATCATTATGGTAAATTTTTACCACCAAATGATCAGACTTTGTGGTTTTACAAAACCACCATTCTATGTGCAAAACCATGAGCATGTAGCACATCATTGCTCATTTGCTTGTAGTAAACCACGAGATTTATGTATACAATAGCACATAATAATGATATTTCTAAGAGCGTAAATTTATATATTCTAAGCAAATGTATGTATTCTCAGAGTTCACCAGAGAGCTTGCCTCCAAAAAATCCTACGTGTCATTTTCTCAAAATTTTTTAGGAAAAGAAGTTGAAGTAATGAATACATACTCTCGAAGCAAAAACGCACACGATACCATATACTCCCCCCATTGCATTTTATCCTTCTGATGTATGTGAATTCCCAAGAAAGATTTAGTACATGTAAATGTTAACGTCACTCATTATTTCTCACTCTGGCTTGATTTGTCAAATGGTACTTATTTAATCTATGACTGTCAATCGAGTTGAATTCAATGGTTACATGGCACTAAACTCATCCAAGGAATTCGCAAAATTTCAAGGGAAAAATCTAATGGAACGGATGGAGTATTTTTTGTGGATATTATGAGTAGTCAAAAACGCAGACAATCAGCAGGTAACTTACGGGTAGCCCAAAGATGACCACTTTTTTATCCTGAAAATTAAGAACGAAGTCAACAAACCGATGAGTTGGGTTAAAACCTACTTCGAAACCCTAAAGTAGGTTGAAAATAACGAGGATTGTGAGTAAGGCGAGCCTTGAAAATGTCTTTGAGAGGGGTGGTGGAGAACTTGGAGGAGACGCCCTCGTCCCAGCTCCGAGCCTTCTGGAGAGAGACGTCCGGCGCGGCCGAGACCAGGTCGGAACCCACCGCCACCGACGCGTAGGACCTCCACGGGGATCCGGTTCTGAAGGTTGCGGCCACTGACCTCATCATCGTCGAGCGTTTCAACATCCCCGACGCCATGGATTGACAGTGCAAGTGGAGTCTAGAGGAAGTAGAAATGTGGTGTCCAGTAGACGAAATGATAGCTCTACTCGTCGATTGGCCCAGACCGAAAGTCCCCTTAAAATTGGTCCCTTAAGAATACCTAGCAACACTTCTAATAAATCGCCGCTAAAAGTGAAATCGAAGGACATCCTTAGCAGCGAGGTCGGAAAAATAAGAGGAAACGGAAAATATAATCTCTTTAATTATTTTTTCTAGGGAAGGAAGACTGTCTTTTTTTGGTTTTGAATGGTTCTGTAACAAAGTAAACAAAAAAGAGAAAGGAAACTGACGAACTTGATGAGTTTACCCGCCCCTCGCGTTTAGCAGGTTACAGCAAGACACTTGTGATTTCATTTTTTACAAATGTCCCTCATGGTAGTAATAAAAAGAGTATTATTTATCCTTACAAATCTCTCTGTTCAACCATAACGGGCCATCGTCCCAAAACCCTAACAATTGATCGAACCAGATCTTATATACGTCCCAAAACCCTAACAATTGATCGAACCAGATCTTAAATACGGTGGCGGACGTGCGTGGTGGCGGTGGACAGGGCTGGCTTAAAGGGTTGGATGCATGGTGGTGGAATGACAAGGACCCGGCAGCAGCCATGGCTGATTCCAGACTCCAGTTAAAAGTCCTGATTGCACTATTCTACCTACAAACATTCACGTCTCAGCACCAGCACCTATCAATATATACAGTGATTGTCATCCTACAGAAATCTTCCAACGGGGGTAGAGAAGCCAATAATGCCATATCAAGGTCCATGCTATGGAAGAAGCCCCTACTGGAATGAACTCCATTCCAAGCTGGATGAAGATGCCCAAGGCCCTTGGCTGACAGGTAATACTTAAACTTTCTTTCCTTGAGCCTTGGCCCCTTAGCACAAAAAAGAACAACTTACTTGGTGTAACAGCGAACAGAAGCCATTTTTTCTCCTTGATCCTACGTAAAAAAAAACAGAAAAACTTGACCCAAAAAAAGGGATATTGTTACAGCATTACATAAAATAATAAGTTTGTTCGTTCATTTATCAGTCGCGGAAGACTTAATGGTGCTATTCTACAAAATGACTTGATGGATGGGATAAAAACTCCATAAGAGCCGCTTGACTCCTGGATAAACCACAAAGGAAGAAGCCTCGGTTCCAGAAGCTGGCTCTCGGTTTAGCTTCGATGACCTTTCATATACACCTTAAACAAAGCATGGTCGCCGAAAATGAACTCCATCCAGAGGAATACAAACCCATTGCGAAGCACCGAAGCCGCTGGTATCTAAAACAAACAAGATGTAGTAGTGTCAGATCATTGTGCATAAACATATTACCTACAATGGTGGCAGAAACAGCTCCGTAGCTTACAACCACCATTTAGTTTACCACTCTGAAATGTCTTACCAGGACGAACATTGCAGCATATCAAAGACTATTGCACCCAAAAACAACAAAAAAGAGAAAAAGGAGATTGCTCTCACTAAGGCAATGGAAACAGCACACGTTGTGAATCACAATTTTGCCACTATCAAGGAAATGCCCAAAGCATGATTCTCAAATCAACCATATAGCTACACAACACATAATGACAGACCCCGTCAATGCTTGGATTATGGGTATGAACCTGCATACTTTCATGTTCAAAGCAGCTGCCACAATTATCATCAGTGTCAATTCCTCAAGCTATGGAGTCTTGATCAAGCATGGTAGAAAGAAATGAGTTCTCAAGCTTGTAGAATGTGCTAACGAGGCAAAGTGAGCTAAAATTCCAATAGTTGGGGGAGGAATTCCCTGGATTTAACCTTCAACCCCATCTTAAGTAACTGAAATTTCAACGTAATTCAAAGTAACTTTTAGTGATTATTTTAGAAGCCTTTATTGACACCTACACTGATGAATTAAGCCAATACATGCTAAGAACTGAAGGAAGAACCTAATGCCTTTCAGTCCTGAAATGAAGAACGATAAAATCTTCCTCGACCAATATAATCAGGCCCTTTGGGGGTCCTTTTAGGACCCAATTTTACACAATTTTGCAAAGAAAGCCTTATTCTTTTTTTTTTCTCTGACTTGGTTTCTTGAGTTTCGAATCATACGGAGAGCAGCAGTATATTAGTAATTTATTGTTCATTGAATAGAGAGACTATTTCCACCCCCCATAAGGTGCTAATCCAACCCTTCCATATTATAGATGACGGCAAGCAGGCAAGTTGCACTTCGAATTGAAATGCACCAAAACTAAGCTAGATGTATACAGATCAGTGTTATTAAAAGCGCGCCTAGGCGCAAGGCGCGCTCAGGCGCACAGCCCGCGCCTCGCCTAGGCTAGGTGCAGCGCGTTCAAGTAGGGGCGCGCCTTGTGAGCCTAGGCGCCCAGGTGCTAGGCGCATAGCGGGGCGGGAGGCGCGACTGTCTGCGTGCGTCCCCAAATCCAAATCAATTTCACTGTTTGTCTTTGCTCCGGTGACCTCGTCACTCCTCGTCCTTTCTCCGGTGACCGGTGGCCGTCGTCGCTGCCATTGCTTGTCCCCTCGCTGCCTTCGCCGACTGCTAGTTGCTCCACTGCCTCTGTCGATGCTGTGGCACTGCTCTTGCCGCTGCTACTCCGCTGCTCCACGCCTCCACCCCACTGGTCTCTCTCTCTCTCCCTCTCTCCCTCCCTCCTTCACTCCGTCATCAGACTGTCACTCCCTCACTTGCTCCCGGCCGTGAACACTGAGACAGTCTCTCACTTTGTATTGATTCCTGTAGAAATTTTGGTTGTAGTGTTGTACTTGTACATACCTGCTTGCTTTTGTAGATAGCTGGAATTATACATTACTTACACGGTTACACTTGAATAATTATCCATGTACTTGTGTGTCTGATCCACGGCAGTGCTATTTCTTGTTTTTAAGGTTAATATTGTTAAGCACAAATAGCTATTGTTAATTATTATGTTCTTAATTTTTTTAAATGTAATTTTATTGTTTTAAGGCACTATTATTTAATTATTTATATTTATTTTAATTTTGCGCCTCACTTCGAAAAGGCGCACGCCTGCGTCTTGCGCCTAGGCTCCAGGGACCTTTTGCGCCTTAGGTGCGCCTGCGCCTTTAATAACACTGATACAGATTATTGATGATAATGTGCCACACAGAACGGTGTTGTTGAATTGCATCGCAGAAGGTGCTACAGCTGCATCACATTCGCAATTTGGAAGCAAGATCCTATCATGGCCACAACTAGTCATTTTGTTGTCCAGTCCATAGTAGAAACATTCAATGATGCCAACCATTCAGATAGAGTATGACCTAAAACTCGAGGCATAAACTCTATCGCTAGTTGAATGAACTGCATTAATACAAGGGAAACCCAGGAGGGTTTGCATAATAACTAGAAGTGGCAATCATAACCCAAGCCCATTAACCCGCTTAAATCCACCCGTGTAGAAGTTACCCAAAGCCACCCATTAACTAATTGAGTCTTAACGGGTCACCATTTTTTATAACCCAACAAACAACAGGTATAAATGGGTTGTTAATGGGTGCCCATTTAACCATGTCGTTTAGTTCGACATAATAAATATTGAGTTATTAACTTCACATCTTAGCCAGGGTCTGCAAAATGACGGCCATTGCAGTTCTCACTTCATAAACACAACCAAGAAACCAACATCTCAGCCCACTAGAACAGTTGTCCCCTCCCTATGTTGTCGTCCATATCCCCACCTGCCGTCGCGGTGTCATCGTCCCAACTCCGTCGCACTGTCGTTACTGTCGCACACAACCAAGCACCACCATGGCAACACCTTCATCTCTTAAATCTTCTAGCGATTACCTTTATCTAGATCTACTGATCAGACACATCTTAGCTCAGATCTGGAATTGAATGTATATATTGCTTTCGAGGAAGGACCGTCAATCTTCTTCACCTTATGACATTTGGCTCCGGAAATGGTAGCGGTGGCGTGATGGTTGTTGTGGGTGTGATGCCGGTAACAGTTCGAGGTGGTGATGGTTGCTATGAATATGGTGATGGTGAAGTGGTGGTGGTTGTGGCGTTGTGGTTGTTATTAGAGATATGGTGGCGCGGCGGTTAGTGCGGCAGTGGTGGTTAGTGATTGTGCTGAGCCGTTGATGAAGATAAAGGAGGAGTGTGTGTGGAATTGGCTGTGGGCTAAGAAGCACGGACATGGGTGCGGGTGCGGATACGGCATTTTTAAAATTTTTAGGATACGGGTGCGGCGGGGATACGGCATATTTTATAATTTTTTTTAATTATTTATACTTAGTATTTAATTTTTAAACAATTTAAATCTTAATAATCATAATATATGTGTTTGATATGTGTGAAAAGATATTAATATTCCAATCAAAGTAGTGAGTTTTTAAGTTTAATGGGTTCTTTTATAAATACTAAAATTGTAGAACTGAACATAATAAAGTTTTTATGTGGTATCACTTCTATTTCTTTGAAGTCCTAGGGTTGGTTTATGTAATAACTTAACAATTAGGGTCCTTAAATAATATAACAAAACTAATGTCAAAAAGTCAAAAGTCAGAAGATAAGAACATCGACACATCTCACAGAACATCGACTTCTTCTCCTCCTTCTCTGGAAGCAGGCGCATGCCGCAGTGGGTCGCCGATAAGTCCCCTTCTCCTTCTTCTTCTTCTTCTTCTTCTTCCTTCTTCCTCTACTTCCTCTCTCCAGTGTCTCCTCTCAGATTTTCGCTGGAGTTTCCGATGGTCGCCGGTGGTGACAGATCTGAGCCAATACGTACCCGATCCGCACCTTGGATTTAAGAAATTAAAAAAATGGTGGACACGCACTTGACACGCACCGGTGCCGCACCCGACGTGTATCGGGTGCCGGTGATTCACCCTAAGTGTCGCACCGGTGCTTCATAGGCTATGGGTCATTGGTGGGTTAATGGGTGAAACCAACCCATTAAAAAAAAGCCAATTAACCCGTCACTAAAAGGTGAAAATGGATAAGCTGCCCATTTATACCCGACCCACCTATCCACTTTGCCACTTCTAATAATAACCAGGCCTAAAACACACAAAATAAGATACCCTCACATAACACGAAAGTATAACATCCTTTTAACTAATCGATCATGATAAGGATTATTATCCTACTTATCAGATTTTTCTAGAACCATCCGGTTATATTTCCGTCAACCATCAAATGCTCAAAGCTCCATGATTCCAATAAAATTTTGAATGATATCCATATGAGAAGATTCCCTCATACCGAGGCGTTTCAAGACAAATTTTTGATGAAGTTTGGGCTATAAAATAGCTGTTTTAGTAATAAACTCAAGTTTGGTTGACAATTGGGAATTTCACTGTACTAAACAGTTCCAAGTACAGCTACGTAACTGCTGTAGCCATTAATCAGTCAGGTTAATTTCCTTATAGAGGCGTGGATTGGTATCTTAGAGCTTGAGATAGCCTCTCCCTTATCAGATGAGTTCCTTATTAAATTGTATTATATTGAACCTCCAGAATTATGTCAGAAAAAAAGACATTAAACCTTATCAAAGAGAATATTACATAGCGTATATATGTCCATCTCGAGTTTTCTTGCAAGATACTTATTACTTACCATCTCTTCTGTGCATGCCACTTCTCTATGCTTCCATACCAATTCCACTGGAAACATAGCGCTGCAATACGTAATATACCAGCAGCAATAACCTCAACAAATGCCATCAGGTATGATCTCTGAGGAGATAGACCAGCGGTGGCCAAAGACAGCAAGAATCCCTCAAAATTGCAGGGCACCATGAAACTACCAGATTTTATACCATTCAGAGCTTTCTTGGCAACTTCATCAGCTTTCATAGCACCAGATGAAGCTGCTATTATACTGGTCAGCTGCGGTCTTCTCTTGTTTTCTGCAACATGCATGATGTTTTTTAGGTTTAATAACATAAAGAAAAGGAAAAACACGCAATAAGAAGACCTGAAATGAAGAAAATGTCAGATTAGTATCTGACCTCTTCAAAATCACTAATATGTCAGGATTTATTTTTTCATAAAGTGGTTTTAACCAAAGGTTGCAAAAATTGCGATCTTGCGATTTTCTCTTGTTTTCTGCAACATGCATGATGTTTTTAGGTTAAATAACATAAAGAAAAGGAAAAACACGCAATAAGAAGACCTGAAATGAAGAAAATGTCAGATTAGTATCTGACCTCTTCGAAATCACTAATAGTAATATGTCAGGATTTATTTTTTCATAAAGTGGTTTTAACCAAAGGTTGCAAAAATTGCGATCTTGGCTTTATAACTGGCAGTACAGAATATACGAAGCCTTTTTGTTTAAGATTATGAGTATCATATCAAAGCAGGATCAGAATCAAATTTTCAGACCTTCCACCAAGCCAGGGGTTTCCGTGTCGGGGGGGAATATAAGTGAGACATGAATGTTCTCTGCAATAACTTCTTGTTGCAGTGCTTCAGCCATACCCCTAAGGCCAAACTTACTTGCTGAGTATGCCGTATAACCGTAGATACCTACCTGCAATATATCGGTTACTTATCAGCAACGAAAAACAGGACAAAGGGGATAAGTTCTACTAGAACCCCAATCACCACACACATAACATCTCTCCTTTCAAGAACAATCCAACTATCGGCTTAGACTATTATCTGATTCAAATATCTTGACGAAGACATGGAAAGAAAAAAAAAAGGATAGATGTAATGTCTTATTTACCAAAGAGGACATTCTAAAGAAAGTTGAGATTAATAAGTAAGCAGAAAGGAGGGACTTTGAAAGTGGCTATTTAATTAAAGAGGGGCAGTGTAACAACAAAAGAATATCTTACATTTCGGTTGAACAGAACATTGACGGATGAGAGGGGAATTCAGATGCAACACCAGGGCAGTGTAACGACAAAAGAATATCTTACGTTTCGGTTAAGCGGTACATTGACAGATGAGAGAAGAATTCAGATGCAACACTATGCTGGTCTAGAGATGTACCAAGAGGAACTAAAGGAAGTGCGATAACAAGATATTTGCTTCTTTGATCTGAAGGTTTTTCCTGAACTGTGGTTGGAAAGATACTCGTAGTTGAGGAGGTCATCACCATAACAAAGTAAGCAGAATTTACAGAAAAGGAGAAAGGCATAATAGTGATTGTGGGGTCAACAACGAGAACTTTCTGATGAAGTCACTAGAACCAGAGTGTACGATTAAAAATTTCTTACAGAGGTGGTTCCCATTGGTCTTGCTAGAGGAATAAAAGAGCCCTAGAAAGATTTTCTCAGATCAAACTCTTACAGTCCTAGATATTTAGCTTTTTAATTTACCACAAACAAATGTTAAGCTTAAACAAACATCAACTGCACTTCCTATAGCCACCCAGACCCCAAGTAGTGGCTTATTCATGTCTTAGCTTCGACACAAGAATTGTGAACTTCAGCACCCAAAAAGCATAAGCAACTTAATTAAACTTTTGTAGAAGCATCTTATCTTAGAATAGACATTCTGGTTGTGAGGGGAAGAAAAGCCAGAAGTAGATACTCCAGAACTCATTAAGTGGAACAATTCTCAAATCACGGAAAAAACTCACAGAGACGTGACGTTTAATGCCTGAAGCTCGATGTCTTGAAGTAATGCACATGCTTCCCAACTTAATAAAAGACATACTTTCAGTTTTCCAATGCGACTTACCAAACTCCATTAAGGTGGACCTCTATGCATCAAACTGCAACATCAAACCCTACTTTCTTAATGCCCTCCTCAGTCCGGAATGTCCGTATTCCCGAACACCAATTAACTATTGAAAACGAAAAAACAACACTAATTTCCTAACAGGTCAATTGTTTGAAACGCACTCCCCTACAACTTTCAAGTTCCATTTACGTTTCAGCACGTATCAAAAAATCAGTCACTTCTCCACTCCACACACAGTATAACTAACACCAAGCAGCAGTAGTAATAATAATACTAATCTACCGTACATTTCAGCTTCAAACAAAATCAGCAACAAAGTATATAACCTCATTATACTCAAACATCATCAAAACTCTCACATTCCACGCGCACACACAGACACACACTTTGTATAGAATGGCCTTATACCTGACCGGCCTAAGATGACAACCAGTGGCGGATGGGGGAGCACAGTGGGCACGTGCCCACCTCCACCCTTTGGCATGAAGTAGTTTTTGTACTATTGAGTCTTATACTAAAGGTTTTGTTACTTTGGTGCTCTTTCGAGAAATTATAGATTTTGAGAACTTTTTTGAAGCCACTTTGTTTTTTCAATATGTACAAAATTATTCCTACAACGCACCAATCGAGAAATTATAACACTTCAAATTTTCTTTCCACTTTTGTCACTACAGCTCTATACTAAAATGTCTATTCCTTTTAGGGATACTTGACTGATTCCAAATTTCCAATGTCCAAAGTAGAGTGCAAAGACAAAAAAAGAATGCAATTTTTATTTCTCGAAACAAAGCTTCATGTTTATTAGATTTGAACCAAACACGTGAAGATACCTTTAAAACCTACCAACACACAACCACAGAAGGAAAACCGCACATGCACATTACCGGACAGTCCACAGAGGAATGGTTGTAAGTAACGGCATCATACATCACCTGACTAAGAAAAAAATTGCACCCAACACACTCAAACTGCGGTAAATTATAGGCATTACGTTCATACCTGACCGGCCTGAGACGACATGATCACGATTGAAGCCGGCTCGCGATCCTTCCTATTCTTCATCCCAGGCAACGCTGCCTTGATCAAATGAAACGTCCCGACCAAATTCACGTCAATCATAAACTTAACCTCCTCCATCTCCTGCGTCTCCAGTTCCCCTGGCACAAACACTCCCTGGTTGCACACCAGCACGTCGATCTCCCCCGCCTCCTCCACCGCCTTCTTCACCGCGCCAAAATCACGCACATCAGCGCTGAACACCTTGACTTCAATGCCGGTCGATAAGCGAATCGATTCCCTCGCTTCCTCGAGCTTGTCGAGGCCACGCGCGAGTATAGAAACGCGCGCGCCCTCTGACGCGGCGTGGCGGGCCAGGGCGAGGCCGATGCCGCTGGACCCGCCGGTGATGAACACGTGGCGGTTCTTGATCGGGATTTTGACCGGTCTTGGGCGCACGATTAGGAAGAGGAAGAGGAGGAGTGAGAGTGGGAAAATGAGGATCAAAGAGAGAAGTGCGAGGGTAGAGTCCGCCATTGACGAGGAGCTCCGATGCGAGGGTGTCTGTTTAGAAGGATGATGATGAACTAATGGTCGTCCTGGCGTTTGATTCGAGGTACGGTGTCCCTTGCGTTTGTGATTTTGTGGTGCGAGCCGGATTTCAATTTGGCCTTCACTTGTGTTCTGTTCATGGGCTAAGATTTGGTTTGGGCCCATTGGGCCTTGTACCCAAGCTTACCATCATTTGTGTGTGTGTTTTTTTTCAACAGGCCCTTTGGTGTCACATTTTTTGTCACTATAGGTGCTGAAATTTGGCATAAAAGCTTTAGCGGCAGAAACTTTTCTTTTTCCCCCCTATTTTTTGGATAGTCTGTTACCATCATATTTTACAAGCACGAAGAAAAATGATAGGGGATTTTTATTTTCAAAAGTAGAATTTCAAATGATGTGACGGAACAATTTTGTAGTAAGAGTGAGCAATGATGGTAAACGATTATACAACTAGTGGTACATACTAAGCGAACATCAATCTGGAATTAAAACTTTTTTCTTTTGTTTTTTTCCTCATTTAGCTCGACAAGAAAAGGATATTTTTGAGTCAGCATGCATGTCAACAGAAATTAAAATTCTCTTAGCAGACGATTTTAAGAGTTCACCCTCCGTATCGGCCTAAAGAATTCAAAGAAATCATTCTCTATGGATGGATGCGGGAGCAAACCAACTAACTCATTGCCCACCACGCCAAAACTCCTCAGAGATTAATTTGAAATTCGACTTCCAAGTCTATGATTGGAACCTCTTTTAGTAACAGTAAATCAATCAGCTTAGGTATCCCTTCACTAGCAGCCGACCGATAGCATCATCTCCACCCATTTGACGTCACAGATTGGACAGTGGATATGATCCTAACATTCTACTACTATATATACATTAGTACTCCTACTTTTGGCCACCCTTGTGACAACTAACAAATAATGTAGGAGGCCTCACATTTCTTCTTAAAAGTGATTAGACGGACAGGGGGTGAACTGAAGATACAGGTTGTCTAGGGGTGGAGCTTTACTTTTGTGTTCAATTGATGCATCATTTTCCTTTGTTTTCAATCAGATAAGGGTCTACTTGAGCCTGGCCAAGTGGACCTCACTTTGGAGAGCAATCCCTTCAAATGGGGTTTTTGAGATGTTGAGAACAAAGCAGTAGGAACCCACATCATCCCCTCTTCTCTCTTCTTCTTTCTTAAATTATTCATCAATCTGTGTTTGAATTTTGTAACATGAACAACTCCAAGTGGGGCAAATACTAGATTATAAAAGATGAGGTCTTCCCTCCCTCTTCTTTTCCTAAGAAGTCTAAGCAAGAAACATTCCATACACACAACTTTATCTCTTTTTCTTTTTTCTAATCTTCTGGCCCGCAATTAGGATGATCTTGAATCTAGGCCTTGCGTTAAAGTAAAAGATCTGATGAGCGAAGGACCGTTCTCTTTTCCCTTTTTTGGAAACTTTTTTTTATATAATTGAATTTAAGAGTAACATACAGTCAACAACTCAACAGTGATGGCATGAGTGAGATGGTGGACCAGTGACGGGTCAGGTCTTAGTTAAGATTCTTTTTACGTGCTTTTAATCCATTGGATCTGTATGGAAGGTTGGGATTTAACTTATAGGTCCGACGGCATAATAGGCAATTCATTATCCTTAAATTATTTCTTTTTCATTTGGGTAAACTACCTATCATTACCATTTGTTCTTTTTTATGTTTGCAAGTGCATACATGCTTAGAGAGTGAGTTCCCTCTATCTACACGAAGCTGGGTACTGATTTAGTAATCAAAGTGCTGGTCAAAAGTTAGAAATGACAACTAATCCTACTATTTGTTAATGGACCTAATTAATGGAATCCAATAAGTAACTAACAGAGCTATTTCCATAAAGAGTACTAGAGCATCATTCTTGCTATTATTTTCTTCTCCTGGTTGGCTTCCAAGTTGAGAATCATATTTTGGCACAAGATCTTTCGCAGCCCTAAGTCATACCGAGTATTTTGTAGCTTAGGAGTTCTTCTCTTTACACACTTCATAGGTACTAGGAGCCGCTTTCCACTTTTAGCGATGAAAGTATCACTTCTGATGTCTTGGCGTTTATCTTGTGAAGTAGACTTGGTTCAACAAACAAGCAAGCAGTAATGTTTGATCCATAAAGGCTGCAAACGAAGTTATGTTTTCATTTAATATAAGTAGGTTACTGCAATATTTTCTCCTTTGGAGAGTCAAATTCCACTGAGAGAGGTATAAGCAAAATAAAAAGAATAATCATAATACAAGCATTTGAAGAACATGATTACAAGCTTATCCTACATATCAATCTAGTCACACAATACAATCCTGTTTCAGGAGAGGCACAAACCTTGGGCATAAAACCTCCCCAGAAGCTACTTCCAAAGGTGATCACCACAGACAATACAGTCCCATTGCTTGAACACAATGCTTGCAAAGGATATTATTGATCAGTTACATATATAATTGCTTCACCATGTCTGTACTTCTTAACATCTTTTAGGGCAGAAAGAATCATGGCGTGTAAAATCAGTACTGTAAGCTACGTGAGGAAGCCCTCTTGAGTTGTTGTCATCAGGGTACTGCTTTTGGAACTTCGTGTTGGCTGAGTTGTATCTTCCTGGCTTGCTCTTCCTTCTTGGATGTGCCGAACGTGGGATGAAAACTCCTGTCCCTTTGCTTTCCCTTCTGTAAGCTTGCTCATGGAAGCCTTGTGATTGTGTGGTTGGATGAGTTTCTTTAGAGAATGCCTAAAGATTCCCAGGCATAAAATTAGATAAAGCAAACCAAATCTTGTTGATCTCAGCCGAAATATCAAGTCGGGTAGTGAAAACTAGAATGAATACCAAGAACACCAGTTTCTTTCGTGTTTAACAAAGAGATGTAAGGAGATGAAAACCTGGAAAGAAACTGAAGGATAGTGTGGAAGAGGGCCTTCGTCGTCGTCCATAATGAGAAGAGAAATCCGCTTGCTCAAGTCTGCAAAGAACACATCATCCTCCATGACCTCCATGGCAACTGCCGTACCTCTTCAACCAAGATTTCAAAGAGCTTGTCACTGACTCAGCAGAGAGGGGGAAGATGAAGAACTTGGTTATTCTCCTTTTTAAGTTCAATGGGATGCATATGGGTTGTAGCAGACAATATAAATAGGCAAAGGAAAGGGATGGGTTGGGTAACAGGCTCATGGGGGGGGGGGGGGGGGGTATACGTTTATAAAAAAGATTTGGCTGCTGATCGGGTTGGAAGAATCTTCCTTCAATTTCGTATATAGTGACAATTAATAGTTGTTAAAAGTTTTCTGTGACTCTTCTACTACCACTTTCAGGAACAATTCTTTATAGTGTGTTTTTTTGCGTAACCAAGTAAAAGTCACTATAAATATTTAACGACAATTAATCGTCGCTGTATGGGAGGTAAAAAGAAGATTACTTTAAGCTGGATACGGTTATATGAGTTGGACATGTGGGTTTGTGGGGTATATGAAGGTCAATTGGCCAATCTGTCACGAAGTCCCACACAAGCCCCAACCCCACAAGAATCATGAAGTGTGATGTGATTTTATCCAGTTGGGGAAGGAGATGAGGGGAGAAGAAAGGCAACAACCCACACTCAGCTCAGATATATCCGATCCAAGATAGGCTTTGGATCTTCGACATCTATGCATGGCTGTGAATGTGTGCGCACTCTGTCCCTCTCCTCTCTTTGTTCCTCCCTCTGTCTCTGTCTTTCTCCACCCTTGTGGCTCGTATACTTCAGACTACATTTCCACAGTGGTGTCACTCGTGCATAATGACAATTTGTAGTGATCTAAGCAGCTTTTATCTGGTTGCAGCGACTGCTCGTGGCTGAGATATGTTGGTCAATAAATGGTCAGAAACAAGTCAAATACTCAAATGGGTCTCCCTGTCACCGGCACATAGGAATTGAATCAAAGGAAAACCCACATCCTGCTTATGCGTAAACCACATTGTAACGACCTGCATCTGAAAAATCTGGCTTTGAGTCCCCGTATTAAAATTGACTCTAAATCACCAAATAAGCGATGTGGTCTGCAGAACCCCGGGTTCGGCCATCTTCATTAAGGTGAAGGAAGAAGTATAGAATACATTAATTGACTGGTAGACCTAATCGATTCGTCATGCTCTTCTTTGACTTGTATTTTTAGAAGTCATGTCTGGGCTGCATGTACTCCTGCTTGCCGTCCACACTCATGCAAAGGCACGGTGTTTCTATCATAAGGTGGTCCTCATACCACAAGGGTTGCTGGCTGGGTAAGGAGTAAGGACCCACTCCAGTTGTAGAACAACATGGTCATCAAGATTGAACAATAAATGAACATTATCAAAGCAGCAAAAACATAGATATTTTATTTCTATTGATGTTCCAAATTTCTTGGACTAATTAAATCACAAGACCCAGGTGACCGACCAATGAATGGATCCGACCCGGAGTCTTGAAAATGTTAATATAGGCAAGATTTTGAATAAGGAGCGAATTAAAATATGAGCGGACAAAAGAGATCGTAGAACTCCATGACCGCTAAAACCTCTCTGACAACCACCCGAAATACCAACTGCTATTGGGGCAAGACAATCTGGCTGCAAAGGGGGCCAGAAATCTAAGGCACAACTCACAAGTATCCTATCGAGTGGTTGGGTGAACTGGAGAGGTCCTTTACACCTTTTGGCTACAAATCAGTACGAGTTCGATGTGAATCTATATTCTGCGGTAATCATTATAAGGATATCTAACTGTAAAAATTCAATATAACTAAACCTTTGGAAGGCAGCCATGTTCAAGAAACTATTACAAAAATAGCTGGTTATGCATGTTCACCTTGTCAATACCTGCCTTTTGCTGAGATATGGATCCCCTATTTTCAGGTGGCCAGAGCAGGGGAGCAGGAAGGGAAGGGAGGGAGGGGGGGGGGGGGGGAAGGAGTATCTATGCACCTAGAGAGCAGTAGCCAGGATCAGAGTGGAAGTCTTTCATGCCCCGCCAGCCATGCCCATCTCTGTAACCCCATTGATTCCCTTGAAAGCAACACGCAATTTTCTTAAGCATGATTGTTTATTGCCACTCTTGCCGGCTGTACCAGTCACATGGACAATGTCCTTGGGAACTTTATCCATTAGGTCAAACAAGGCAACATCAAGGTTTGATCTAGTCATCTCCGCTAGCACTGGAGGTGCCTGCATGTACAGATTCTTCCCTCGATGTGTAACACTCGCCTTTGATAGGAGCAGCTTAGGGTGGTCTTCAAGTAGATCAATAAACTGTTGCAGACACGTCACAGTCAAACCAACCAAAGATACAGAGATAGTCGCAACTTGCACATGCAACCTCCTAAAAATATTGCAACAAGCAGTTTAACAAAATCATTTCCTACATACCACAGATGACAAGGAAATAACCAAGTCAGTCAAAACTCATCAGTGTGGGAGTACAGTGCACAGAGACTTAGAAAAGTTTGAAGGTGGATCGTTTGGAATCAAACAGATGCACTAGGTTCCGTTAGGACCATTTTCAGAATCAAAGCGAGTTGATAAACTTCATGTTCTTCCATTTTCCACAATTGAAATTTCAAGATTTATATTAAAATTCTGTATGCTTTTTCCCCCATCCATATTAACCTATTTTTTTCGAGAGCAACTCCGAGTATCGTTTAGTTGCCTTTAGAAGGCAAGAAGTTGGGGCCTAGCCTTCGTACAATCATCCTGGCTGGAACTTGTACGTAGGTGAGAAAATTTAGGGTGTTGAGGGGTGGCCAATCACATTATAATATGCTATAGAAAAACATGTAGGGTATAACAGAAGGGTTGAACCTGAATCAGTCAAAAGATTCAGAGTGATCCAGGCAACTAAACGAAGTGTACCTACTGGAGAGTTGCCACAATAACAAAAGTTGAGAAATTGGCAGGACGGTGCTCATGGAACCTATCATATTAACTAGGTCTGCAGGGAAACCTGGCATAGTTTTCGCTAGATCAGGTTTGAATTTTGATGCAATTGATTTCTAATTAGTCCCCTTGGACCAAGTTGTCTCGTACTAATAACAGACAGCAAAGTATACAAAGCATCATCACTACAGTATATTATTAGGGCTACAAAACATAGAAAGTCAGAAACAAAGACCTTTCTCAAAGGAACTGAAGTATCCAGCTCAATAAGAACGCCGGGACCACAAACCAGACAGTCATTGTCCTTCACAAACTCCGTCACTTTAGTGTGAAGACCTTCAACACCATTATACCTACAACAAATTTGAAGTTGTAAATTAGACACAGATTGATGAGCGACTCTCCTGCAGATGAAAGATCTGCCTCAGTTTAGAAATTGGCCCAGCCAAGACACCAGTAAGCACCAAATTAAAGTTAAGTCCTTAGATGAGATAAAAACGAGTATGCGACTATATGACGCATCACTCGATACTTAAGATTCTCGCGTATGCTAAAAAAAGATGATTAAATTTCGAAATAACAGGACTGAATCCTAAACATTTGTTGTACAGGAAAATCTCATAGAGCTACATACCCTAGAACACTAAAGCATAATTGCATGCTGAGATATACAGGTAAACTAAGTGATTGTAGGAGGAAGAGATGAGGAAACTAGGATCAAGATGAGGGTGTGGACAAGGGGGATGATGGAATTTAATTTTTGAGAAATAAGCTACGCATCTACCAAAACAGATATGCTAGCAGGACCAGCTGATTTGCTTATATCTAAACAGATTTAGGTAGCAGATTGCCATACTAGCTTTAACTTAAATTAGGGAACTAAATAATTTAAGGATATTCATTAATTGGTCATGTATATTATAAACTGATCAACTAGATTCCTTCTTGACGTGTCCTATATAGAATGAGTTCTCTTCATGCGATCAAAAAATTGCTGACCTAAAATACGGAATCAGTGCTATCTTAGCTGGGTTTTTTTTTCTTCCAATGAAGCACATACCAAAAAGAAAAAAGGCTTCCCTATCATGCTGTGCAAGTGCCCTCAAACGCCAGCCAGTCACAAGTGTTGTTCATGCTACATCACCGGTCAAAGGCCAACCATTCACCCACTCCCGATCCCCCACCCCAGCCCGTCCTATCAAGGACTCAAATCCAAGCTCTTCCAATTTCTCTCCCATATCTAGGAGCTTGCGCTCTATCACCCTTCTAGTCCAATATCAAGAAAGCATTGCCCAAATTTTCACCAACCAATCCAACGAGAAGTTTCAATTCCTCATCACCACAGCCTTAAATTATTATATACACCACCACAAACCTATCATTGCTGACATCACTGTTATTGCAGCATTCACCATCTTCTATTACCTAGACAAAACCTACAGGTATAATTGATCCCATCAGAGAGAGTCCTACAATTGTGGATGGTCCCAAGAGTTCGAGTTCAGGGTAATAATGGTGTTCTGATAGTTCTGGCATGTTTATTACGTGTGCAGAGGTGGAGGTCATTTGCAGGCTTGCAGTGACTATGGGGTATTGGCGAATTTGATGGTACCTAGTGGTCTCTTTCATTGGTTGGTGAGGCTGTATTAAGTTAGTGACTACAGCATGCATAATTCTTGGTCAAAACTTCATGGTCCATTCAAGGTAAGACGCTACCAAAGCTTGAATTATAACCACTACCACCAGAGATCCACAGTAGGAAATACATGCAACGGTTTCGGGAATACAACTCGGCTTCCTTGTTACTGACATTTATCAAGTATGTGCAAAGGAAAATTGTTCTGAAATGATGATGGATAAAAGACCCTTTCAGCTATTTGCCCTATAAAAACAAAATAACTGCACAGATCACATATATGTAGACATTGAAGAAGTAGACGCACGTTAGATAATTGGATAATGTTTTACTGCATCCAGAGGCAATCTTCAAGGCTTCCAGAGTGCATGCAGCTGATATAATTGCATTGGTGGAAGCTATGGCAGGTATGATATTTTTCACAACACCCTGCAGATATAAGGACAAAAATCTGCTTGAGCAATAAGCAAGTCTACCTCGTCAGCAAGGTAAATGTACCAAAAGCGTGTATTTATGGATAAGGGGGATTTGCTGGATTCAAGATATTATATCAGCCTTCAACACACATGTTTATGTGCATAGCTGGTTCTCAAAGAGATGATAGAACAGAATACTTGAAAATCATGCATAAAAATGTTTTCCAATGAGTAAGAAACTTCAGTCATGCTGCCCTAACGAGGCTTGTATTTATAGATAAGGGGGCTTTGCTGGATTCAAGATATTATATCAGCCTTCAACACACATGTTTATGTGCATAGCTGGTTCTCAAAGAGATGATAGAACAGAATACTTGAAAATCATGCATAAAAATGTTTTCCAATGAGTAAGAAATTTCAGTCATGCTGCCCTAACGAGGCTGTCAGTAGACATGCTAACATGTTCCGAGAAAGAGCTCCTTTTAGCATTGATTCCCATCAGATTTGATCTTGAGCAGGAGATCAGAGGCCAAATGCAATGAATCTACATGATATCTAAAGAAAGTTGGTGATTGCTTTAAAATGCTTACCTGAGTTAGAGAATATGTAACTCCTGGAATGCCAAAAAGTTCTGCTCTCTTGACGGCCTTCAAAATGAAGACAGGACAAGTAAGAGGAGAAAAATATATTATATTCTTTCTTAAAGAAAGATAAATCAATGTTGTCAACCTCTGAATAGACCCACTGCATATGTACAGGGTCATCTGGATCAAAAGTTTTCCCAGCATGAACCTGCAAGCAGAAGCATCTGTATAAAGATGATGATAGAGCATCACCTTGAGAAAGTTAAAAGTGAGATGGGAGAGGCGGAGGGGGAGGGGGATAAAAGAGACGTTCTTAAGAAATCACCTCATCCCACTTGATTAAGTGGGCATATTCAATACAATGTGCAGCAGTTCTAGGAGTTTCGGCAAGAGTACATAAAGGAAACTTCACTTGTGGTGGGAAAAGCCAAATAGTACACTCGAAGCATGGTGTGACCCCTGGCACAATAACCCTAGCATGGCCTTTGAAGCCTTCAGTTCCACCATCTACCATAGGTTTGAATGTTTCTTCTTGTGGGTTGTCTTCAGAATCATATTCTAAATTCGACAAAACCAAATGAAGCAAATTACATAAGATCAAGCAAACCATGCAAAAAACTAGACATGTTAAGGTGGTCATTTATTCGCCTATTAGTCACTTAGACCAAGCCATTAAGTAATAACACCAGGCACCACAGCAATGTCCAGATCTTGTGGAATATAAAAGGGCAGTGCATGAGGCTCCTGCCACTGCAGGTCGAGGGAGGGTTAGATGTACACAGTTTACCCCTGCTAAGCAGAGAGGCTGTCACCATGTTTCAAACACATAACCTCTAGGAAAACAACTACATAATAGCTAATAACAATTGACAGAATTCAGCATTTGGCATATCTAGGATTCATCCGCAGCTGACAGGATTCAGCATTAGGTCAGCATGTAAATATCATTCACATTATATCAAGTTGACAAGGAACATTTGGTAATTACAAGAAACCTTTTTTATGAATGACTAGTTTACCACTTAAATTAAGGTAATAAAAAGTAAAAAAAAAATCTGTGAACTCATTAAGAAAATTCTAGACCAATTTTCAAATGGAAAATGATGTGACGCCGAATGTCAGTGGCCCTTTATCTATTTAATATATCTTTGGATAAGATTTATAATTGGCAGATAGAACATAAAACAAAAAGAGGAATCAAGAGAAAGAAGTTTTATTGACATGATTACTATCAAACTTCAAAGAGCATTAAACAATAATTGAAAGAATGATATGAAGTGAGGAAAAAGTCAAACCTAGAAAACTACAAGCTACAGCATTTATGTAGCTTCGAGCCTCAATCGAATCAAGACCAAGGACAATAATACTGAAATCACTGTAGAAGTCTAGCTCTTTATCCTCAATGCGACAAAAGTGTGGCACAATATCCACACCACAAACTCTTTCCATGACCCGCTTTGCAGCTACCTCAGCCTTGGGCTTCCCAACATCCTCAAGCCTACAGCGGTAATACCATAATTACAGAATATTTGCTGATTAAAACCAGAGGAGAAAAGAAACTGAATCACTGACAAGAAACAACTTTAACCAAAGAAAGCTTTCAAAACCCATCAGTAACTGCAACAGTTCAATGTCAAACGAGGCAACTCCAATACATCTCCTATCAGTGGGCTGCGCTAAGCAGTGGCCAGATTACTCTTTTCCAAGTGTTCCAAATGAAAAGAAGAAATATCATAGACAGGCCACAATTCAGGACAGATCACGTTAAACGTCAACAACTCATGCTCGAAAGTAATACAAATTATATTTCACGTGCCAGAAGCAAAACACGATGACCATATGAGGCGCTTATGTCTAAAGAGCAGAGTTGCCTTGAACTATCTTGCAAATGAAACCTGCATAGCACCGCAAGGTCATCACCTGGACACCGTACTTAACGTAACAAGTCAGGATAGGTATACCACCAGTCGGGATAGACACATGAAGCATCTGAAGAACGTAACAAGTCTAAAGAAGCAGAGCTGCCTAAACCACCTTGAAAATGAAACCTGCATATAGCTCCGCACAGGTCATCACCTGGACAGCGTGAGTGTGATAGCCAGATTCGTTATCAGAATCAGAGTTTAAAAGGACCTACTACAGCTTAATTTCTCTTTTATTTTTTCATGCAGTCAACTAAGACCCTTCCTTATAAGAAAGAGCCTTGGCACCAATCAATTTTTCAGGATTAAAAACAATCCACTCTCAGAGCAAGTTTATGAAATAGCATAAAGTAAGTTCTCGACCTATCTTCGTCCTCACAAATGATGAGGTGTTCAATCCTTACGTGCTGATTCACAGATGCAGGGTGGTGGAAGAGGAGAGGGGCAATTCAAGGGTATTTTGAGAACTTGGAGTGGGTAAGTTGGAGAAGAAGCTCTTCAGCTTCTTGTTCTTCTAGTTAAATGTTTTTCCAAGTTGATACCAACACGACAATAAGCTACAATAAAAAAAATCTCTGTCATGATTTCCACCACCAACAAACATTTCATGTCAAAGATATATTGGAGTAAATTATATGGTCGGGAGTCGGGACTAATGGCGAAAATGACCAGATCAAGCAAAGATGTAGTATAGCAATCATATCTGCGTTTATAGGCCCTACCAGTTTCATTATGACTGAGGCAAGTATTGATATAGGGTCTTGTATTTAAAATTAAAAAATTCCATGCACAAACCCTAAAATTCCAAACTCTATATACCGTGCCTGGCATTCTTGTGAAGCTGCAAAATTATCAAATTCATGAGCAATAAACCAGAATGCTCTAACATTAGGAAGAAACTCCCACTCCTCCTCCCTTCCAAATGGCATCACGTTGCGCTTTGCAGGAGGAACCCTAAGGATATCAATGTCTCAAACCTACAGTACATAGCACTTTTTAACAAAATCAAAACTGCTAATATACACACAATCTCAAAAAACCACTTACTATTTTTGTACGTGGCATCTTTGTGATTCACTTGCCAATTCTGATACAAAGGCTGAAAATATTTCTCTGGACCATTAACCAATAAAGAAAGCCGACATACTGTGGAAATGTTACCATATACTACCAAACATTATGTTATGTTTTTGTCACAATTGCATTGATAAATGTTGTACTTTACCTAGAACATAACTTGATAATGTCGCACTCGCAGTCCAGTAAACATGGTTAGGCCATAAAGTTCTTGCAAATTATCCACCGCGACAATATAACTAAATAAAAAACATGGCTGGCAACTCATCGTAGTTCAAGGTCTTATTCAACACATGCACACATACAAAAACACTAATCGTTTTTATACAAGTGAAACCAATCTATGTTACACTTCCAAAGAGATGCACGGGCAATAAGCGCCGTATACAAGCGAAATCGACCTATTTTTACACATAAAAACACACACGCACCTGAACAAAAACTGACGATTGAGATTGGAGACCTCGATTCGGTCCATGTCAATGACCTCCAGGTTACAAAACCCCGACAATGCCAAGTCTTTCAACAGCTCGCACCCCAGCCCACCCGCGCCGACCACCAGCACCTTCGCGTACGTCTTGATATCATCCCTCAGCTGCAATCGCCGCAAAAAATGGAAAAAATACGTCACTCAAACGAGTGCACACCTACTGTTTGTGAAAGTTACTGGGAGAGAAAAGGGAGACTTACTTCGGCGCCGGGCTCGAAGTTAGGGCCGACGAGGTGGCCGGGCCGGAGGAGGAGCTTGTCCAGGTCACGCGATCTGCTGGGCTGCGCAGTGGAGTCCGCCATTTGCTAATACACGAGGCTTTGATTGTACAGTGTGATGATCGGGCAGGCACCCCTTTGAAATGTAGAGAAGGCTCTTACATGTATCGGGTGCTGATGACCGATGGCTTTAATGTTACGCTTTATGGTATGAGCTAAATATATTTCGCCTAATAGCCCTCTTCATTCTCTCGTGCTTAGAACTTCTCTTTTATTTGGAGTGTAAAGTGTGAGCGAGAGCAAGCACGAGAAGTGACAAATATTGACGTGCATTTGATAGTAAGAGCATTGACGTGTAACGAGAAAGCAAAAGTGAGGGCATCACTTTAAAAAGTATTTTGTGGCCTTGCTTATATATCGATTATTGATGACATATTTGTACTTTAAAGAAAATGGTGTTCATCTCGGTTAAGTCTCGAATCGCATGTGACGCTGAGCTTACATCGTATATTTTCTTCTATTTCTCGATAAATTTTTAAGTAAACGATATTACTAAAATGTAATGTGATTGACCATATACAATCTTTGCAAATAAGCTTTTCAATAACGCAGACAATTGATCCTTCTGAAGAGATCTTCTTCATTTTTCAACATGGTAATTTGCTACTCAATAATTAGGCAATTTGAATCTCTATGGTAGTAGTTAGCGGACATGGGAAAATATGTATATTTGCATATGACATGAAAATTATAAGTGCATTGATTTCTAATCTCTTTTTCTATTTGGTGGTGTAGTGGATTGATTGATTCAAAATCTCTTAGCAAAGGGTTAAATAAAGATTTCATAACTCTTACAAAATATTTAATTTCATTGAGCAATTCCAACCAGATCCTAAGAAAAAAACAAAGGAAGATATGCCATCCTGATATACGTTGAGCTTGAACCCAAAACATAAACTTGAGAGCTTTCACCAACTGTTACAATTCACTCCTGATACATGTTCTTATATATGAACAAAATTTTGCTAAAATTTGAAAAACAAAAATTGACCTACCTGATAATCACAAAAAAGTTGGGGAAAGCCATTTATGCATGTATCTCTCCTGTGTTTCTTTCTCATGAATACTGCCACTTACTTGCCCTAAAATTGGGCCTTCTTTCATGCCAAGAGCCAAAAATTCAATCCATGCCTTGACTTGCGTTCTGTCAGACTCAGATCTGTATCTAATAGCAAGAAATCCAAGTTTTGCTGTCTTGCTATAGCTGCCAAACTTGGACCATTCTATGTGTTCCTATATTCTCTATGGAAATGCAGCTATATATGGCGCACAAGTTTCTCTTCACGGTTAAAATCTCGTTGTTATCATGCTTGAGCCCGGGATATAGATGAATTTCTTGTGTGAGCGGCCTCTCGCTTTAAGAAGAGCGCATAGAGTAACTCATTCCATGTGTCGGGCACCCCAGGCAGGCACCAGTGGCTGCAGTCCTGCCTGTGGATAGACGCAATACCAGCATTCGGACCTAGATAATATAAAGATGAATGCCCATCTTTCCTTCTTGAAGTCATGTTGGTCACATATAGTACATTCAGAGCTTTGATGTCCGACATATTAATATGAGCTGAAATTACATCAGCAAATATACCAAATCGAGCCCAAGTATGGGATGGAACCAATGATGAGCCTAGTTCTGGTAGAGTCTCCAAGTGACAGCTTCCCCCAGTTCTCCAATCCCCACCTCTGTGGATACTAATGTACATTATAAGCTACATATATCAAGATCTAGTCATGAAAGTACAATGCAACAAATCAATGGTGTTCCTGTTCATAATGAGAAATACAATGTAGGTTCATAACTATAGTGTAACACGAGCAACATGAACATCTATATACACTGGAAGATGTTGCTGATACGTGCAGATACACGTTGATATGAGCAACCCCCCCGCCCGCGGTGCCTAAAGACAGAAGCACACACACTTGTGTCGTGTGTATTATGGTGTTGTGTGTGTCTGTCTGTCTGTGCAAGCATGCAAGACAACATAATTCCTACAAGTTAACAATGTGGAAAATTGGGAGTAAAATAAACTTCATTGAACGCATTGAAGTTGTTTGTTGAAAGAATGTAAGGTGGGAGTAAGTCTAACATGTTTCACTATTGACGCGTGGATTAAGAAGTTGGCTCACTTGTTGCTTTTTGCACCTGTATATGATGGTGTAATCTTTTGGGGCATATCTACAAATCGAAGTCACAAGAACTCCCTATGACCATTCCCAAATAGAGAAAATTTTGGTTTACGGAGTAGCCAAAAACACTCAAACCAAAAAAAAAAGAGATAATGGAAAAGGGACTAGAAACAAACCTGAAATGCACCGGGGCATATGTCCGGTAGAAGACCTGGGTCTTGCTTATATTCACTTCACGATGAATCCAGCCAACCACAGTTTCTATGGACTTTCGGTACGCAGTGTCAACTTTCATCTCCATCTTGACCTCTGCTCCTTCTTGAAAGTAACAACCCCTGTACAGTATGCTTGATCAATTAACGCCAGTACATCAGATGTTATAATTAGACAAACACATATGTTTAACATTTCTACATTCAGTAGCCTCAGTGTCACCATCCAATTATGTGCTCGCTGCTCTGCTACCTAATGAATATATTGGTACAAACTGCATTAAGAACTATCATATCCTAACTAGGATTCAACTCAGCTGGATAGAGCTGTAGAGTTCAGCTTTGACTAGGCACTATTCAACACCGAGGTTCTGACTATTCATTCTATCAGTGATACCGAGTGAAGGTCGGGATTCTGAAGATATCTTTTTTTCATGTTTCAAATTTCCACAGATTTCCATAACCAAGAACATCAGAGGTCCTTTTACAAGGTGGTTCATTTTCTCACGTCAAAGAAATCTTCAGGGCAAGATTACCAAAATATCAGAGCTTCTAAACCTCTAAAGTCCACAAAATGTTTTTCTGAAAACAGTTAAAATAGTAAATAGAGGAACATTTGTTTGCTAAGATAACTTACCCTCTTATGGTCTTGTAATAAAGACAGGAACATTTTTAGTTAGGATAACTTACCCTCTTATGGTCTTCTCATAATTCCACCAGTGACCAGTGTTAAACACCAAAACATCTGCGTCTCTCCATTTTAAAGAGCTCCAGTCCATCTGGTCTAATTTGAGGGTGGTTCTTACTTTTGGTGAAGAATTAGCAGGAGGCCGACTCTGTAATACAAGAAACGGAGCCCTGTAATACTCCACGGTACAGTTATAATCCATAAACTTGAACACCAAAAACCCTTTGTGCTTTGTGATGGGGCTGCCATTAACTTCGTAGATTGAGTCCTTACGAGGAACTGCTGAAGCGAGCAAGCAGAGAAGCGACTCCCATTGGTTTCTCCCAATTGAGTCTCCCACAAAAACCAGCCTTTTGTTCCTTAGTTTCTCCAACATCATTTTTGCATCAAATCTGGTGTTAAACGCCACACATCAATATTTTCTCCCTTCATCATTAAACTATCCAAAATTCAAGAATTACCGTGATATCATGACCAAGCTTAAAAGGAAGGTAATAGGTATGATTAAGTAGCGTTAAACTTATGCACATTACATGACGAAAAATATGTTAACCAGTTGTATTCGTATTTTGTCACCCATCCTTTTCAATAGGAATTGGAAACGAGAACATGCGTAACGTTATGTCATAAGTGATATTAACGTGACAGACGGGAAAGAAAGACATGAAGAACGTCATACTGGACAGAAACTTCAATATTCTGAAACTCTAGCAAATCATCCTTTCAAAGAAAAAATAGAAGTTTATATTAATGGAAAATTTCTCCACCTAAATGTGGAAAATATGACGAGAAAAACCAAAATAATCAATCGCCATCCTTTTGTTTGAAGGTTCACGGCTTACTCCAAAAAGTTCACGGGCAAGAAACAAGTAAACAAACGAAGAAAAAAGGTCCACAAGCCACGAGAAGAAAAGACAAAATACAACAATTATTAACATGACGGTGTCCCTCCGTTCCAATCCACTGCAATAGTTTGAAGCAGCAGTAGTAGCCGTAGATTGATTGCTGTGCCAACGAGACGCTACATAAAGGTTATTACTTTTACAACAACATGCTGAAATTAGATCATGCCAAATACTCAGATCATTGAGTAATAGGAAAGTGACATATTATGCCTAAAATCAAGGAACAGACATAACACTCGGATTAATAACTAGTTACAGAAATTGTAAGAATCCAACAACATATCCGACACTTGGCCGGCAAGCGATGTAGATGTATTAGGTATACTGGATTTGGATCAAATGCCAACCCAAGTCAAACAAAGATTTAATATTGCAAGTTCACTCCCACATTTTGCCAGGAATCAAACACAAATCTCACAAGACCAAAAAAGTAATGAAAACCATTTGAAGCTACCTGGGCAAGTTGCAATGTTTGGGTTGCCAACGCCATTTGGTGTAGAACAAATCAGGCCTTCCATTCTCAGAACACCTAAACCCATCATCCATAAACCTGCAATCTTCGGACTGATACAACGGATAGTTCTCATCCCACACCCAATCACCTTCAAACACATCACACCCATCTCCCTGTTCGCTCAAAAACTCAACCTTTCTGTCTTCACCTGCAGACCCATCAAAATTCAGCCAAACAAACTTCTCAGTTTGGTTAAAAAACTGAGACCCATTAGCCACATCTCTGTAATCCATGTAAAAGAAGCAGCAAATCACAAAGACCGTCACAAAGAAGAATCCCAGAATGCCCAAAGAGGGCTCAAACAGCCTAAAAAACTTGATCTTCTTGAAGGAATCCATTGCATCCAACTCTTGTTCAGATGGGCTCCTAGACATTTGGACTAAAACGAGTTTCTGGGCATCAAGGAAGAGAGATGAATGATGTAGAGGTGTGGTGTGAAAGCAAGACAACAACATTCATGGCCAGATGGGTTTGAATCATGCTTCCCTCGGGCTAGCTTTACTTGGTAACTGAGTAATGCCATGGAATGATGAAATGGAAAGAGACGGGTGAATGGAAAGCAAGGTATAGAGCATTGATGAAAGCATTATATGGTACAGATACAGTTTTAAAATTCACTTTTTTGCTCAAGGGTGGGGGGGTTGGGAATGATGAGTTGTCCTGTACTTTGTGTGTATGCTACTGCAAACGAGGATTAAATTTCAAATCTGGAGAATCTGGAAATGCTGACTGGGATGTGAAAGACAAGAAGAGACTACTAGTCAAACATGGAATTTCCAGGTAGAAAAACTGTGCATATACATGGGAAGAATTTATCAATGGAGGAGGAGAGAGAGAGAGAGAGAGAGACAGGTGGGCATTGGCCAAATTGGAAAGCAAAAGGGTTTTTTGCGTAACGGATTAAAGAAAAGGGGACACCGATCCCACGTTTTATTTCAAGTACGTGGGGAGTTGAGCTCCGGTCTCATGAAGAAATGCCAACCGTCGTTTTCGGTTTTAACAATGTCCTTGGTCGTATTAGCCACGCGACGTGGACTTACCGTGGCTTTGTGTTACTGGAAGGAGATCGGACAGATTTGGTTAAGGTAATGCACCTGTTAGGAGGACGTTGTAAGTAGATTAGAGTCCTAGTTTCCAATAATTAACGTTGTGAAAATCTGCCACGAGCATTTAATCCGATAAAATTTATTTGCGTGATGAAACTGAAGCAACAAATCTAATCGATTACAAACTTTATTGATTACAAAAACATTATTTTAGTTCTCCTTTTTTTTTTTCCGAGTCAAATGTTAGGTTAAGTCAGTTTATTCGATTTTACGAAACCATTTTTAAGTTGAACTAAGCGATAACATTTATATATACAGTTGACAATAACTTAATTTCAAGTTACCATTCAATATAAATAAGTTGACTATATACTAATTTTAACTTGTGATCATGAATATTATTTCCATACGAAAACCCGGTAGTCAATGGATAGGCCAAAACAAGCTAAAAAACGATAACATGCTCAAATATGTCAATATGTCTATACTAATTAGTTTGACATGTTTAGACCGTTAAAACTGAACCATTCAACTATATATTAATTTTTTTTCTCCTCAAACCGATAGTGGTCTGGTAAATATTGTATCTAACATCCAAACCGAACCAACCGCAACGATGTATACCCTAGTTGCAAGGGGCCAATTCCATGGAGGAATCAGATGTGTGTCAAAAGTCTAACAATTCACAAGCACCCGAAGTGGGTTCAAAATTTCTGTGATAACTACATAAAGTTATTCTAAAAAAAAGTTTTCAAAAGCTGTAAGTTTCACGTCGTGATGCAATTGACATTCTTTTAGCATCTACAGAAGATTTTGGTGTCATGCATTGAAGGGTCGTTGTCTACATTTCCACAGACCTTTCCCCATTTTGTCAATCTTGTTAGACTGAAAAAGTAATTTATCAGTCCATTTATAGTTAGATAGACTCTTGAACTGTAGATTGAATGAGTAAAGTGATGGAGGGCTGAAGAGATGGTTTTGGCATATTTCTTAGTTAAGGTTCATAGTACGAGTGCCTCAAGTTCGATGTACTACAATCACATGCAACTTGTCTCGGGAATGAAAAAGGAAAAACTGCGTAAAATATCCTCATGGTTTGGGATATTTGTAAAAAGACATCTATTGTTACAAAAATTGTAAATAAATGCCTACGATTGCAAAAGTGTTGCAACCAACGGTTTTCGTAACGAGATGAATAAATTATCCAAAATACCCCTGTATATAAATCAATCTCGAGCATAAAAGCGGCACCATCACCCCAGCCACACCGCAGCCGCCGCCTGCCTTTCATCAACATAAGCCCAAGCCCCCCCCTCCTCTCTCTCTCTCTCTCTATATATATATATATATATATATATATATATATATATATATATATATATATATATATATATATATATATATATATATATATATATATATATATATCACTCATAACCACACAGCCCCTACCACCATCACCCAGCCATGCGCGTTATTTCCACATATCTGATTTACCGATCTTGTAGAGAATTTGAGCTCAAAGTTAGGCCATTAGACAAAGGGGTTGTGCAATTTGAGCGGTTGAAACCCTAAATCTAGGTTTTCAAATAGCAATGTGCGATTGAAACCCTAGATCTATAATTTGGGTAAATCAGATCTGGGTTTGGGCGAGGTTGTGCAATTAGGGATCTAATTGTTGGTGGCCAATGACGGGATTGGGGCTGTAATTGGTGGCCGCGAGATTTGATGATGCAGATGGTGGCGCCGGTTATGGGTGGCAGACGGGGTGGTAGAGGGGGGATATGAAGTGACTTACATCGACGGTGCACGGCGACGGGGCTGGCAATGGCGCACGGCGACGGGGCGGGGTGGTGGCAGAGAACGCCACAAGGCTGGGTAGTGGCATAAAGGGGGGCGGTGGTGGTGGTGGTGGATGGGGATTGGTGATGGTGGCGACTAGGATTTTGGCTTGAGGGGGCTGATGGCGGCAGACAATTGGGTGGAACAGGCGACGTCAGCGACAATGATTTAGAGAAGAAGAAATATAAGGTATTTTTGTCATTTTGTTGAATTAATCTCTACCAAACGTACTATTGAGGAACGTAAATATCACGTGCCGTTAGTTTGAACGAATTTTTTGACGGTTGCAACACTTTTGCAATCATAGGTGTTATTTGTAATTTTCGTAACATGAGGGATCTTTTTACAACTTTCCCAAATCATAGAGATATTTTACGCAATTCCCAATGAAATATTAGGCACTACACAATGTAGCAGTTGTGTGATGTGTCTCTATCTCTATCTTAAAACATTGCTAGTTTATCTCTTAAACACACGTAGTTTTAATAAATATTGGTAGTTTATCTCTTAAGCACATGTACTTGTAATGTGCCCTGGACAAATACAATGCCCTAAACTTTGTTTAAGTTTCATTAAACAAGATAAGGATCAGCTGTTATACAGCATCTCCGCTACAATAATTTAAGCGATAAATGATTGTCACTAGAGGTGTTTTGTTGTCATCATTAAAATTGATAAAATTAATATTTTTGTTGCTGAAATGAAGTGTTTGAAATTCTAACTGTTATGCCTTGAAGTAGTAGAAGGAAACAGTCCTGTGTGTTCCATGTCTTACCCAAACCAAAAAAGTTTTAAGCCATTAATGATTTTGTTTTGGTCAAAAAACATTTTGGAATCAATTTTGTGTTTCACAAAATTTAAAAATACGAAAGCAAATTTAGAGTTAAGTTTATTTCTTTACCTTCGCTTCTTTTTATATGCTAAGTTGACGTAAAATGAACTCTTTTAATATGCCGTTAAAGTTATTAAATCATTTTAAAGTGAGAATAATCTTAATTCTTGCTCGAACTTTTATAATATGCCATTTCACTCTCTAGCTACTAAGCACTTGTCAATTTATTTGCTCTAACGCTTTCTCTTCCGCTTTCGGTAGCTCTCGTCTGCTTCTCTTTCGTTCAACAAAGTGGTGACTGAAAACGCTACCTAATGAGAGTTGAAATAACTATCGCGTCAGTTAGAGGAAGGAGTACAAGAAACGAGTAATCTTTATATGGTCATCGAAACGGGTTATTGAAAGAAAAAGAAAAAGCCAGACAAGGATTTTGTCAAGCTGTATATTAGGCAGGGATCAAAAGGCCTGAAGTTCTGTTGAACTAATCCACAAACACCAGAGTGAACTAATCAACTTATTGTCACCGAAGGCACCAAGATAACTGTTGAAATATAAAACCCCTTGAGGACACCTTTATCTTTGGTTAGAGTTCCAAGAGTCTGATTCTCCATTTATGTGTAGTTGGATTAAAGACATACCTAAACGACCTAAACTTGTAAGCAAGACATTATTGGTTTTATTAGTCTCAAATCAAAATATTAAATGGAGATTGTGTTTGTATCTTGTGCTTCTTTTCTTCCATGTTTTGAGTACACATTTTTTGAATTAAAGGTCAAATCTTTATCGTGACATGTCTTGTGTGTGCCCCATATCCTTGACTCAAGGACCTTGAGTCACCTTGAGATTTATAATCATTCAAAATAAACGCCTCCTCACTCACGAGAACAAGAGTTATAAGTCACACCCCTAAAGTTTAGTATTACTTTAGAAATAAATTTTCCTTCTGAAGTGAAAGTGAAGGTGACTGTTACAATTACACATTGGCTATACACTTCGTTGCAATGAAGAAGTGCATAACATCTTAAAACTTCCTCACACTACCATATTACAAAGGAATGGATCCTACATATCAGACTTCGCACCAGGACTTTACAAGTAAGTTCTCTATTAAAATGTCCCATATCGGATGTGTAATGATTTGCGGTTAACCTTATAAAACCTTACCTATGAATTCATAAATACCTACTTGACTAGTCCTTTTAAGAGAGGGAATACTTTGTGGTGGAAACATGAACCGGATCGTTACATCTACGATAATTTGGTCCTGACAACTAAAGAGTAATGCGATGTGTCAGCAAACTAAACCTAGAATAGCCGACATAAATTATTCCTCGTTACTTCGAATTTAAGGAGATTGAAGTTTCACGATGGGAGGAAATGCCTCGGTAAGTGTCCTGAACCTTAAATTGGGTTTTCTGGTATGATTAGGAGGAAGACACTGACTGAGTCAGAAAGCTTAAAAATTGCAGTTTTCTTTGTATTTGATTGTAGTTCTTGGCTTAGTTTTGCTTTGCTGAATCATTTTCACCATTCAGGTTATTGTACTCTTCTAACACGGGGGCGATTCATGCCATCTCATCCAGTCAGCTGCTAATTTCTTGTCTATAAGCTATGCAGCAATTACCCGTTATGTTTCAGGCAAAACTGTGTTCATAGTCGCCATTGATCTATTGGTGTGAGCAAAATACAACACCAGCTTCGCTCTGAAAGGTCTATGCCAAGTTACTGTGACGTGAAAAAACTGAGATTTCATTTAGATTCTTGTGTTAACTTTCACAAGGGCCTGCTTATACTCGTACATTCATATATTTCCAGGTAAATTATACACTGTAAGTGCTCGTATGATGTTGGCTAGATGCTCTTTGATATCGAGATTTGGTTATAGATGTTCCCAGTTGCATTGGCTGCGGAGGATCACATCTATGGCAACTACTTGGATCATGACTTGAACCAAACTTCAGCAAGCTATGTCAAATCATACCTCCTCTTGACGTAATTCTGAACATTTAAGTATGCCGGCGGACATCTTGTGATTCTTTGATATGCTAAAGACACCATTTAATCACGATCGAGAAATTAAGTATGTCGGCGGACATCTTGTGATTCTTTGATATGCTAAAGACACCGTTTAATCACGATCGAGAAATCAAGTATCGAACAAAAGAATCCCCGTACTGCTGCAAATTGTTAACCCTCTTGATGAATATTTGAGGCCAATAGATCAAGAAGATTCTTCCATAAATACAGAGAAAGATATATGAACTGATTCAAGTTTTATATCTTGGTTCAGTCTGCTAACGGAACTATGCATAAAAAAATATCAGGGTGTTCGATATTTCACCAGTGCTAATTAAGATGCAACAATCTAACTTTTTCAAGAAACCATCTGGCACAGGGCACCTGATATGCTGCTATGTGCACGTCAGTAAATTGTACAGAAGGTAAGCCTGAATTCTCTGTTCCCCGGAAATTGCCACTTTTATAAAGTATATATCACCTTTTAAATGATAAGCTAATGCAACGGCCATAATTTGCGAATTTTACAGCGCGGCAGGACCCAATGGAAACATTCCTGAACCAGTTGAGCTAGATCTTACTCCTGAGCTTTTTCAGTCTCACATATGGCTTCAAGCTGCTTAGTTTCTCTATTATCACATGTTTGGATGAGCCGCTTTCCTAAACCCAAAAAAAAAAAAAACCTCATGTTTACAATTTGTCTTGCTCTGTTACTTAATTTGCTGAAGAGGGTTCTCAATCTCCAGAAAAATTTCCTGAATCAGGATCTGCGTAATGAACGATTGGAAACTTTGTTACAGATCGATCGAGTTATTTAGTTTTCTCCCCAGGCTTTTCTTATCCACCCTCCAACCCCCTTCTAAGGTTTACATTAGCTTTATTCCGCTTTCCTATCATGTATTAATTCAATGAATTTTGAATATTCTCAATCCTCTTCTGCAAACACTCCTGAAAGTACCATTGAACGGTTGCAACTTCTCTTGGATAGAAAATTAAATGCCAACCCGTAAAATTTAATAAAAAAAAATCGAAAGAACTAGGGCATGAATGACAATGTTTGTGTTTAAAGTAATCTGAAGATCAACATTGTCAAAGACACATTTTCTTCTTATTACAAAAGTATCCACTCAGGTGGGAAGTCTAGCAATCAGTTACAAGAGAGTGTCTCTTGGCCAAAGCATGTCCTGCAATGATACAAAAATTCCTAGTTTCCAAAACATAGGCTATATTTCTTATTTAACCAGCCATTGGGTCTAGGTATTAGGAAAGTGAGCATTGAGCAAACGTGGCTATTAGTCCAGGCGAGCGTGTAATTTTATGCTATGTTATGCATGTCCGTCGCTGTAAAGTGCATCAGAAACGATTCAACATACTTTTTAGTACCAAATGAGGCGTGAAAAAGCGTCGAATGGTGGGGTGCGGACAAGCATATAAGAAGGTGCAAATAGACAAATGAGTTAGCTTTGTGGATTGAATTCAGTATCATGAGTAGTACTGTACTTTGCTAACGAAACAGACAATTCAACCCTTCAGTACTGAAAACTGAAAAGAGCTAAGAAAGATGGTATCAACTAACTCTTGATTGACGAAGCTCATGAATCGCCCCGGGTCGAGAAACCCTCGTCTTCGCGGAAGATGATCTGGGAATGAGCATGGGCGTCGTCAAATTGGCCCGACGGAGGAGGAGATGGGTCCGATTGGAGTGGAGTGATGTGCACCAAGGACTGTGCTTTTTGAAATAGGGCTTGAACCCAATCTGCAGAGATAGGTACCCAAACGCGACTGCTCCGATCACCACCAGGCCCGACCTCATCGCGTTCTTCGCCGCGTCTCTCATTCTTCTTCCCCTGTTCCTCCTCTTTTCCCTTTGGTATATCCTTTCTGAGTGGGGGAGGACTAGTTACAACTTTATCTCTTGGGTCAATTTGTTGCGAATTTTATTTTGACAAAAGTCATTATAAATATTTGTTATTGTATAATTTATCGCAACTGATCGGAGTTTAGACCCAAAAATCATTTTAGCCCTTTTTGGAGTCGACTTGTCTCAGAAAATTTGTTAGAATGGTGCTAAGTGCGGGATTTGAATTGTCTGTTTTTCACCATAAAATTTTTTAATCCCTATATAGATCGTGTGTGTGTGTGTGTATATATATATATATATATATGTGTGTGTGTGTGTAACTTTTATAAAACGATAATTAATAGTCGTTATTACGTTTCATAATTGTCTCTTAAGATGTTAACAAAAACATCACAAATTATATTTAATAATTATTAATTTTTATAATATTACAATAAAAATTTATTCTCAAGAGATTGAAATTTTTTTTCCTAATTAATACATGTTTAAAACTTAATTATTAATTTACTTATTTTTAAAACTTATTTATCAGCATACCACACTTTTAAAAATCGTTATTTGAAACCACGATTTCAAGCGATTTCTATCTTGAAATCGTGGTTTCAAACAGTAATTTCTACTTTAAAGTAAAAATCGCTGTTTGAAACAATCATTTTTACTTTGAAATCGTAATTTCAAATAACGATTTTCAAAAGTATGGTATGTGAATAAATAAGTTTCAAAACAGAATATATTAGTAATTAAGTTTTAAACATGTATCAGTTAAAGAAAAAAAAAACTCTGAAATTGATGTTTTGCTAATGGATAAAGAGTTTTCAGTGACGTATATGACCTCATCTCGTGTCAAAAAGTTTGAATTACCTTAGTAGCAACGAAATCTTAAGTTGTCGCTGAACATTTTTCAGGTGTACGATACTTAACAGTACCGTGGCAGAAATAATGGTTATTACCGGCAAATCCTACTTTGAACTTCAGATATTTGTCGCAACATATAGAGGATCTGACCAAGTAGTTCGGCCAATTAAGGAAAGGAATTCACAGTAGCCGTGCTGATGTGTGAGTACCGGATACTTCTGTCTCCGTGGGAAGCCACCGAACTTCATCTTGCTGCCCCTTACGGTTCTTGAACAAGCTCGACCTTGGAAAATCCTTTTCGCCTGTAAGTGCTCTTCACCCGAGTTAGATATCTTCAACTGGGTATTTGTTAGTTTACATGATGGAGGTTGAATTTTATTTTGGGCAGCCGAAATAGGTTACTTTATATATGCGGGGTTATGCTGCTGTTATCAGAAGGCAACAGTATCTGATCAGGTGTTTGGGGAGTTACAAGAGCAATCAGAAGAACAGAATGCAATCTGCAATGATGGGCGGGTCCAGTTTGGAGGCAGATGCTCTTAATATCTTGAGATCAATCACTCCCACCCTCGACAATTCCAGGCATAAAGGCCAAGCTGGTCAGCTTTCTAACAGCCCTCTACCTTTTCTTATTATGCTTTTGATTTTTGGTATTTTTTTCTAATTAGCACGTGACAAGTAATGGCGCAAGTTCTCATGCTAGTAATTTTTTTTTCATTTTTTGGGGGGTTTTTTCATTTCATTTGGAAGACCCATTTTGAAATCCTATACCCAATAAACTGGTTCTGAGATACTCAGATATTAGAATTTGAGAAATGGGAAAGGAACAAGAAGGAACAGATCGGTGTGTATCCATTATGTGTAGAGGTGTATTTGCATTTGAGTTAGTTTTAGAAAATTTAGGCCCAGGATTCCTGTATAAGGGTTGGTTAAGATAAGTGTAGACTTAATTATCTTGGCTACTGGAGGAAATTTAAAGAGGACTTAGTTTTTGTTAAAAGAGAGACATGGGTACTGCCGCGCTGGCCTATGCTGCCTCATTTGACAGTCAACAAGAAAAGTATTGCATCAATACCACTATACTGTCACTTGATTCAGCTTGGTTGTTGGAAAAATAAGCACAATTGCCCAAATAGATGTGAATCATTTTTGTGGTTCGGATCCTTATTCAAATAGTTAGCCCTTTGAGATAAGTACCCGATTTTTTTGTCACAATAGGTTCCTCATTGGCCAATTTTCTACATTTTAATTGTCCATATATTTGTAACTATGTACAAGATTGGGCAGTCGTCTCAATATACAACTTAAATCATTTAGTTTTACGTTCCTAGCACTCCTGGCCTTAGTTGCAGGAAACTCCTAATATGGTGACGTTTCTCTCTCGGAAACTCGCTTTTGCGATCCTAAGTTAGGAGCTCCATGGGATCTCGTCCCAAGCTAAGATGGGAACTCGATCCCGCTAGCTGGATAGAGATGCATGGAACAAGTGATATAATACATGAAAATCAAGCTCTTTTCAACTCAATTCCTTGTTTCTCTCTTCCTTCAAGTCCTTAAAGTCTCCTTGTCTGTTGTTGATATCTATGTAAACTATGCTAAACAAATGATAATACTCTTTACGCATTTATTTATTCAAGTCGCTCCCAACCTCAGATTCTTCTTGGTGCTTACGCTTCCCCGCCCCCGCCCCCGCTCCCGCACCCGCCCCCGCTCCCACTTTGTGCAACTAAGCTCCTGGCAATATAAGGAAATACTTCAAGCTTATTTTCTGGCTAAAATCAGGAAGTAGGAAGTAGGCATGTGATATATCTGATTGGGGTTCACTATTTCTTCCTGGAAATCTACAATGTTTTCCTGTTTGGGGTTCATTATTTCTTGTCTAAGGTGAAGTTTATTCAGCTTATAGGAATTTGATTGTGTATGCAAAAAGTTGTTAACTTGGTACTTGCATAATTGCATGTGAGTTCCTTTCTGATACTGCGAGTTTTGCTGCTATCAGGAAAGATAGCTGTTGTAGGCGGGTGCCGTGAATACACAGGTGCTCCATACTTCTCTGCCATTTCAGCTTTAAAAATTGTTAGTTCTCTCTCTCTCTCTCTGCTTTTTTATCTGGACTTATGCTTCTGTTCTTGCTTTTCCAGTAGCTAAGCATCATTTCATATTATCCTCTTAGAAGTTGTTTTTCTGTTGTATCCCAGTATGACTTTGTAGTCCAACTGGCATCTTTTTGCTCAGGGTGCAGATTTGTCCCACGTATTTTGCACTAAAGATGCAGCGCCAGTTATAAAAAGCTACAGCCCTGAATTGATTGTGCACCCTATTTTGGAAGAATCTTACAGTATAAGGTCAGAATTCACTGTCTTACTTAACTGCTGGAATTGTTTCTACTGGGTTCTAAATGTGGCGCAACATGTTTCCAGGGATGAGGACACGAGAGCAATATCAGCGAAGATTCTTGCCGAGGTTGATAAGTGGATGGAAAGATTCGACTGTCTTGTTGTTGGCCCGGGTCTTGGGAGGGACCCATTTCTTCTGGTGTGCTTCCGTTAACCAAGTCGTTTCAGACTTAGTTACAGCCGTTTAGTATATCATATCTTCCAAATTGGAGGTCAATACTGCATGCTACGTATTTCGATAATATACATTTATGCATTATGAATACTGTTCCATCTTAAAGCATGATGGAAGCGGAAAAGTTATGACCTCCGGACAAGTGAGGCATGTATTGTAATGCCGCTCCCTGGGGTGGGTGGTAAGGGGCTTTTTCATGGTGCGTTTGTAGCTCATTGCACTGTAAGTTTTCGTGGTAATACATAAACCAGCACGTGCGTGCATGCATGCATGCATGTGTACAAGAGACAAACCACAATGCAATTGTTCTGCTCTCAGTATTTCAAGTTTCAAACAGGGAACCCTTGTTTTAAACCACAGCCGTCGAGGTACATGCAGAGTTTTATTCAGGATGTGCACGAGACGCAGTAGGTTGTTTAATTACTATTTCACAGGTCCGCAGAAGAGGAACTGGTCTATTGTTTGCCCCCATTAAGCATCCACAGTTCTGATGACTGAGAAATATAGTTTGGCATGTCTTATTGGTGTTTACTTTTCGAGCTTTCTTGGCATCAACTTGGAACATAAAGCTTACATGCCTTTTATGGATAGAATTTACAAGTCCTAGCGCAGGCAGTGTCTCCCTACATCTAGAAATTGTATATTGTAGAAAAATTGCCTAGACCTTGCTGCATGTTATCAGTTTATACTATCAAATTCAATCCTTTGGCCTTTCTAACTTTAGTGTTACATGTATAGGACTGTGCAAGTAATATCATGAAGCATGCAAGGCAATCTAATGTCCCGATGGTCATAGATGGGGTATGTGATGACAAGGACATACTTCTTTTACTGATACCCTTGCTGTTCGCTATCTATCTATGGCAGTATCCTACATTCGACTTGTGACTGACAACTGCGATGTGGATCTTTTCCAGGATGGGCTGTTTCTTATTACAAACTGTCTTGATCTAGTAAGCGGTTATCGCTTAGCTGTCCTGACCCCAAATGTGAATGAGTATAAGCGTCTTGTTCAGAAAGTGCTAAATTGTGAAGTGAATGATGATGGAACTGAGCAATTGCTATCTCTTGCCAAATGGTGATGACTCGTTAAATTCCTTCTCTTCATGTTTAATCAGCTGTTAGACACCCTATTGATCTGTTGAGTCATTCTTTATGAGGTAAAGTAGACAGGCGAAGAGAGAGACCACTGCATAAGAAGAGAAGGGCCTTAAACTTTTTGTCTTACTCATTTTCTTTGTTTGTGGTAGTGTTTGTGTGTGGTGCTGGGTTGGGGGGTGAGGGGGTAAGGGAGTTGAATTTGTGACCCTGAATTTTATCCTTCTTTCACGTTGGTCTCAAGTCCAAAAGAAGCGTTTAATTAACTATGCGTCTCTGACAACATTGTGATGCTACTTGCTACATATCAGATCTCATGAAGAAACAAACTGCTACTAGAATAACGTCATATTTCTTTTTTACTAGAACCTTTTTTGTTGGCGTGGCGGCCGGTGGGGCAGGGGGGAGGCACTGAGGCAGAGGGGAAGGATGTGAAGTTTCAGTAGACGCATGTGATTTTATCAGTGGATCAGGTTAATTTGCTGTGTAGGATAAGGATTTTTGACTTTGCGGAAATTGGGCCAGGTCTTCTACCCATGCTTTCAGCTAAGACTGCAAGAAATTGTACTTGTGCAGTTCGAAGCAGAATTGGTCCTTCATTATGACATAAATCGTTTGAGTCTGTTTTGCGCAGTGTAAACTTACAACAAGTAGATGCGCTATCATGGTTGAGTATTATTATTCCTGAAATTGTCCAAAGTGGACATATTAAATTGCAATACTGTTCCCTGAGATTTAGTCATTTAGTATACGCTTCCCTGAATTCTGAATAAGCCTACCAAATGAAAATGAATACACGTGTGTAATGAGACCATAAGGTCTACACTGACTGATGGATAGAATTTCTTCTTTGTCAGTCTTGGTGGTGTGACAATTCTTCGGAAGGGAAAATCTGATCTCATCAGTGATGGTGAAGCAGGTATCTTGTTTACTGTGTGCATTAATCTTTGTGTTCTATTCTGCTGTACATTCAGTAGTTTAGCAAAGTTGGACAAATTTATGCGTACTCATTCTTCTGCTTGTATGATATTGGGTTCATGTCTTCTTGGGACCTTGAGTAGTTTAGCAAACTTCACCAGTATGAATGGCACGTAACCACGGTGTATGCCTAATTATCTGGTAGTTTTAAACAAGCAGTTCTGCAATGAGCGGAATTTCGACCGGTAACTGAAGCAATGTAACTCGGTGTTCTACTGTGTTGTTATATATGCTTCCTTTGTCCAGCTGTTCGTGTTTGAACTTGATTTTGTATTTCCAGCATTCTATTATTGATGCGTAACTACATGAGCAAACTAGACTGCAGTAAACTAGCCTCCGGCACAAACCTCAAGCAGCCTCATGTGAATGGTATAATCTAATGCCACTGAATTAAACCTAATCTGTTAATAAATTGTGTCTAGGGTTTGCTTCAGCCTCAGTATAAATAGAACCAATTAGGATCTCTTATTTTGCCACTGCTACTTCAAAACTTTCCCTTCCATCATGGAAACGATGACTGACTTGCTCCAGTTCTTCATGGTATATGCAGTGAGGTCAGTTAGCATTTATGGTTCTCCTCGGCGCTGTGGTGGCCAAGGTGACATACTTTCTGGAAGGCAAGTGCTTTCTTTAAAATTCCAACTTCGTAGGTGAAAAGCAGTACTAGAGTTCTGATATCTTCTTGTCTGTTTTAGGTGCAACATTTTCTTCTGCGTGATTTTTTCAAGGCCTGTGAATAGTTCTACATGTGAAAACATTGCTTGCTTTTCTCTGTGGGTAACGCCAAGAGAGTTAATCGATCATGGCTTATGTTGGGGGAATGGAGGGTAGTTCTACCACTAGGCCTCCATTGTTTAATGGGACAAATTATAGTGTGTAGAAAGTTAAGATGAAAATCTACTTAGAGTCTCAAGACTATGAGATGTGGGATATTGTTGAGAATGGCCCATTCGTTCCGATAAAGGTGGTTGACAAGGTTGAGGAGCCTAAATCGAAATCGGAATATAGTGATCATGATGAGAAGAAGATTTGTATGAATGCTAGAGCAAAAAATTGTCTTGTTTGTGCTTTAGACACTAATGAACTCAATAGAGTCATTATGTGTAATTCCACTAAGAGTATTTGGGATACTCTACAAATTACGCATGAAGGAACTTCACTTCTTAGAGATTCCAAGATGAACTTATTGTTTAGAGATTATGAGTTATTTCATATGCTTCCAAATGAATCCGTTACGAATATGAATACTCGTTTCACTAACATTGTAAACCCTTTGAAGCAACTCTAAATTGTCCTTTTTACTATTATAATGATGTTTTATAATGTATACTGTTGCTTTCAGCAGATGAAATTTATATGAAATTTTGCTGCATGTTTCTTGGATGACATTATGTCGTTGAGCAAGTTGAGTAGTCTACAGTAACATTTATTAGAATAATTGTTTGGCATCATCGTTCTTAAAGGAGCAATGCGAACATCTGGAAATAACCAGCAGAGACGAAGATTACCCCACCACCAGAAGATGGTGGGAAGACTGCACATTCTAAGTACATTAAACTTCGAGACTTTCCAAGGCCTACTTATGTGTGATTGAAATACAGTCCCCAGTAACTGCAAATTTGATTAGAATCAGTACTTGAAAGGCCAGAATAATGGCGTTTTACCGAATTGAAGGTTTCCTCATAACGGTAATTTGATCGTCTCGTTGCCTCCAGTGTTGCGGTATTCCTATCCTGGGCGCGTCAGCGTGCTGATGAAGCAGAACTGAACATGACACCGACGATGCTGGGGTGCATTGCGGGGTCCGTTTTGATGAGGAAGGCTGCCTCACTCGCGTTTGAGAACAAGAGACGATCGACTCTTACGACTGATATCATCGAGTGTTTGGGAAGAAGGTAAATGACACCTACTTGCTTCAGTAATATTCACAGTGAAATATTTTCCAACATTGGTACTTACTGTACCTTTTTTCCCAGTTTGGAGGATATTTGTCCAGTCGGCTGACGAGATGTAACACAGGCGTGAGGCATCTGGGTTTACGCTGGAACTTCCAGTTTGAACTTGAGAACTTTCTTCTTCTCGGATTAGTGTATCAGCTTTGATCTTTCGTAGCAACGAACTTGATCTGTGCTTTAATCGTTTCTTTTTCTGTACGAATAATAGTAGAATTGCAGAGTTGTTCTGGCTGGTTCATCTTGGTGGTTCTACTTTTTTTTTCCTTTTAATCCTAACTATTACAACAAAATCCAATTTAGTATGGTAACCACTGGATGACTCATAGACCACGTCACGTCTAGGCCGGATGCAACACAAGAATATGCACAGGAATTCTTACAACAAAATAATAGTACTAAACGTTATGGGTGAACACGGTTCGATTTGAGAGTCAAACCGTAAACTAAACTGTTACTCTTTAATTTGAAAATTTATGAATTGAATTAAATTAAACACTATCGATCTGGTTTGTTAAACGGTTCGACTTAGTCGGCTTGGATCGGTTTGTGTCTACTTAAAGACGACATTCCTTTGCACAATACTATTATATCTAAGAATAATTAAAATTGAAGTAATACTTTTTTTTAATTGCATATAATTTTGTGATATTCGATATATAAGTATTCACTGATGTATGAGAAAGAATGAATAAATATAGAATATATATTGGTAAAAAAAAACATTGTGTTATAAGTATTCTCATTATTTTCTTTTCTTTTAACTTTCAACATTTATTTATTTGAATTTTTTTAGTACCATATATGCGAAATTATCAATGAATGTTACTAAAATAAATTAACATATCATAGGTCGGTCCAATTCGATTCGATTCGGAATCGGTTTAAAAAATATGAACCGTGAACCAAATCGAACCGAGGTTACCTGATATTGTAATCATCGTTGATCAGCATGAAGAATATGCGGCCCTACGATTTTACTTGTTGGTGTCAATTAGGTGGTCTGTGGACTTCTGTTACTCTACACGACGCTTTTGGACTAACAGGTTTCATGTTACGTCAATTCGAACTTGGTTTGAAAAATGTGAAATCGAACCGCTAAGATCTTTAGATAATTCGGATTGAATTTGTTCACTTTAGACGGTTCGGATCAGTTCGAACGGTTAGCGCTCACCCCTTACTAAACGTAACTAAGAAACACCCCGCTTCCATACCAAAAAGACCTTACAAGACGAGTTCTTCCGGCAAGACGAAAAGTTGCGGCATACCAAATCTCAAAATGCCTCGCCTATAGCACGTGCAACTTACTGTCGCCCCCCAAACCTACAAGTTCATCGGGAAAACAAACGGTTGTTTGTCCACCCGCCACTCCAGCACTAACACTATCACATTGACCGCCACAACGAAAGAAACGACTAAACAACACCCCTAACAGTTTCCTTAAGTTCTGATGTTATTCTTATTGAATGCCATTTTTTGCTTTGTGACTTGTAAAAAGCCTAAGAACTACCATACTACCAGTGCCAATAGGGTAACAAATGGCTGTTTGTCTACCCACCGCCACCACCGTGACCACCACAACAGAGGAAACGACTAAACGAACCCCCCAACAATTTCTTATAGTTCTGATGTTATTAAATGCCGATCTTTGCATTGTGAAGTATAAAATGCCTAAGTAATACCATACTACGAATACGGACTGCATATATTACAAACGATGGAACACAATGCAAGACATGTGGGGATAGAGTTCGAAAAGAGTACACTGAGGTCTCATATTCTGTAATTTTGTGCAGAATATATCACTGTTTACAGGACATACAGCTAATTGTGAGCAACATATCATACAGCTGACAGCCATCTCAATAGGCACTCTCTCAAAGTAGTAGTACAGACAGTGCAAATGTGTCCTCATAGTGCTCTTAGATCTTCCTAGTAATAGCTAACATCCACCAACAAGGAGGCATATGGTGAGCTAAATACTACAGTTCTTATTATTTGTTTACAAAAGGTCAGAATATGCAAATAACAGCAGCACTTAACGTTGGCCTTCTACATGCAATTTTGTAACATCCTTTCAACCAAGATAAATTAAGCATTCAAAGAACAACATTAAGAACTCATACATTGGAAACGAGCTATGCTTCACGATCCATATAATAAAACAGCTGCTTCTCAGATATTAGTGTACTAAGGTCCCCATTAGGTCTTCAACAGCATTCGGGTATGCTCTCTTAGACTCCGACATCCAGGCAGGCCAAGAACTTCTGCAATTACCATCCATCAAGTAGTAAAGCAAGTTAGAAAGACATACCATCAAATCACGAACGAGTATGGAGCAAGTAAATTGAAAATTAGAGGGGTGTTTAGACAGTGAGCTTGCGACTTGGAGCAAGGATAAGTGTTGGTTGCAATTTGATTGAGACATTATAGACGGATTTTTGGTATAACCACTGCAGGGAAGGTAACTAAAATTAGGTTATTGGCTGCACTAATCATCACCCAAAGTAGGAGAACGGGAAGTAATATTCGAGCTCCACAATTGTCAAGACAATGACTTATCACTATAGGCCTTCAAAACCATCAGTAAAAACCTAAGTGGTGAGTTGATAAGAAAGGAGGTAGTACATATCATTTTATGCGCCTCTATATCATTTTCTTCAATAGGTTCTCCAACCTTTAATGTACGATTGTTTTTTATTAAACCACCCCAAATCCATTCAATCTTGTCGAAAGTAAACCCCAAATCCATTTAATCCTGACGAAAGTACAAGATCTAAAGTAAATCAATAGCGGTCTCAATGTAGTACACTGTCAACGTTAGGCCCTTAACCCTGTCACATGAAAACCCAATATGCTTTTACTAGATGTAATGCTACAAATATGCATACGGGTATATGTATACATCGGGTGACTTCCCGCACCGCTATCGACTATATCTGCACTCCTTCAAGTATTTTGCCTCAACATCCCCTAATATATCCTCCTACCTTCTATCCTCCACCCACACTCCCTCACCAGATCTCTTCCCTTCTTGTCTCTACTGATTCATCACCCTTTATTGCTGACATATCGAGGATCATATCACACCACTTCTTTGACTGCCAAGTAAAAACATCTTCAAGCCTGTCCTCCACAGCTGCCCCAACCCCCATAATTGGTGGAACTCCCTCAACAAGAGAGGTAGTTAAATATTTGCATGGATGCAAATTTTATTTTCCAGATCTTAACCTACCCAAATTCGACTAGAACCTGCTAGACTAGGCTCCAAATTTATGAAGCATGGACTTGAGATCGATCATCTCCTATGGCTACGATTTCTCAGGATCTCACAAGATTTCGCATATTAGTTCACTTGTTTGCAGAGATGTTCAAAAGTAGATCATAAATGAAGGTATGCTTGAGAGAGAGGGTGGGGAGGAGAGAGGGGCATATTGGGCAACATCAGACCAAATATTCTGAGGGATGCAAAAATAGTGGAAGACCACCCGCTACATAATGGGAGCGGACGTGCTACCTTTTTGCCCCTCGTTCTTTTCCCTATTTTCATTTGTAATGGACGCTAGAGTATGTAGCGGATAAACAAAATTACTAGCAAAGCCCACATGAAAGAACCAATTCGTCTTTATTTCCATGTGGTATACATGGGTGTTTTATGTGTATTCAAAGATGACTATAACTTCAGAACCTCACATTCTGTTGCAAAGATTCACATTCCCACTTTCTACTTAAAACAAACTGATTTTCCCTGAGGTTACAATCCAATTGAAATCCAAATGCCCATTCAGAATTCAAATTCAAAATAATCCATCCGTTAAAGATCTGAAATTCCTACTTACTACAAAAGCACCACCTTGCATTCATCTACCTCCGCGAGGGAGACAGAAAAGGGGCAGTGGAGCTTCCCCTCGGGCGTAGTCGCTCAAAGGGCTGGTGCTTGCGTGAGGTTAACATATTTCGTGCAGAAACGGCTTATTTCATGAAGTTTTTTCTGGCTTTGCATCTCCAAACTGTAGATCACACCTCATGAAATAAAAACTAGGATGGGCTTGGGCTTGGGTAATGCAGTTTTTTTGCCACACTGGGATGGGCTTGGGTTCGTCAATCTCTTACTGCGGCAGTTTATAGTGTTACACAAATCTGTTGTCGATGGCTTGAAGTTGAGGCGGCAATGTTGAGGTCTTGGCAACGAAGCAGCTTCTTTTCAAGATAATTCATATAGTGTGAGAGAGAACAGCTATTTGAGAGGCGACAAAAGTGTCAAATGAACCATCCGCTAGATAATCGAATCAGATTTCTGAAAGTTTTTAGGGACGTCAACAGCGTTATCAGAGACTTTTGTGTGAGGGAGGGAGGGAGAGAGAGAGAGAGAGAGAGGGAGAGAACAGCTATTTGAGAGGCGACAAAAGTGTCAAATGAACCATCTGCTCGATAATCGAACGGATTTCTGAAAGTTTTTAGGGATGTCAACAGTGCTATTAGAGACTTTTGAGAGAGAGAGAGAGAGCCAGAGAGGTGAGCCGCAAAATCATTATCAGTGCGTCAAATAAATTTTTTCTGGCATAGCATATTTGTCAATTGGCAGAAGTCGTAAGACCAATTATCACGCGTATTTGCATCAATAAGAAAGATCTAAGAACAGTTAAAAACCCTAGAGAGAACACACAAGCCAAGAACTAGAAAAGGCAGTTTACATAAGCACCAACCATTCTTAAATTAACATCTATAAAGCATGATTTATTGAACACTCACATTGTCATCCATGGTCTGGCCAATTATTCCCTGCTTAAGAATCTGAAGATGGCGGTTGTTGCTGCGGCCACATCTGTGGACCCATGTAAGGACGAGGCTGCTGGCCATAAAGGGCTTGATCCACCGGCTTACCAACAAACAACCCAGAAGATCCAACCTGTGGAGCATGCTGGGGTGACATATAATAGTACGGAAGGCCCTCAGTTGGAGCTCCAACAGGGAGGGTCCCTCTTGGAATAGATGCAGCAAGTACTTCATCTTTCAGATCTTCCCTCGGTACAATATCAACTAAGAAATCAAAGATATCGGTCCGCGTGATGGCTGCTGCAATGTCATTCTTTTGAAGCGTCCTCCTCTTGTTCTCCTCAGTGTGATTCCAAGATCTCAATGTCAACTCAAGGATGAACATCTCACAGGCCCGGGCAAATATAACTGGAGCTTCAGCTGATATCATCCTTACATCCTCATCTGCTTTCATAATCTTCTTGATTCTAGCTAATGGGAGACTATGGTTTTTAAAATCAGTTGTCTGCTCAATTTCTTGGTACTGGTTTGCCCAAAAACTTTGGAGTTGTTGCTGCAACTGCTGTTGCTGCTGTTGGTGAATGTGCTGATAAGCAAGTTGGTGCTGTGCAAGCTGAGCAGGAGAGGAAGGAAGACCCGCTGTTTGGGGAGACTGAATTGCTCCAACTGATGCTGGGGGAGAAGGAACCATCATCTGGTTAGCCTGATATGGGGGCAGACCATATTGCATCTGAGCAGAGCTGCCCACCACCCCCATAGGCTGGGGCTGCCCATGCCCTTGCTGATCCATTGTAAGTTATGCGATTGCTAAGATCCTTTATGCTATTGACTTTCCAAATGCTGATAGGAGGTGCACGAGAAGCACATATTAACCTCTCACTCACATGCACACAGTGCCAAAACTATGTAAAAGCCAATAGAACTAACAGCAATCAGACATTAGAGTGAACGCATCGACAACTGGAACTTAAAGCAAGTTCACATCTGAAGGGAAACAATATATTGTGCATTGAGATACTTGCATGTCCAAAAAACAAGTTGTTTTTTTTTGGTGAAAAAAAAAAACAAGTTACCTTTTTGGGGTGTCAGAGAGAGAATCAAATTACAGATGTTAAGTTTAAGTATGGATATCAGTGAGGAACTTCATTGGACGCAGTCCTGATAATAAGCGATCACGATTCGTGGAATAGTACAGGTTGCTTAATTTACTGACATATAAACTCTGGAATTTCTGCTAAGCTGCTACAGCCATGAAACTCTAATATAAGCATACAACTTGACAGAAAGATCATCACTCGGCAGAAAAAACAGGTAAAAGTTCAAGGGATAAGATTATTAATTAGTACTCAGTCCTTGAGCTTGGTCACAATGCGCTGAATAATTATGATTGAGTCATACAAGAAACTACCTATAATGTATCCGTCCTAGTAAAAATTTCCATTACCTACAAAAGCGTGGTACGTGGGAAGACCAATAAAACAAAAGAACTAAAATATCCAGTTTCCTATGCTTTGGCACGTACGAGGCCATGCCAATGTACGCCCAAGGCCTCCCTAGTCCTATTTGCACATGTAATTTCCCAATACCAAGGTTGAAGACATTATTTGTTTATTATTTTATATATATATATATATGGGAGCTGATCCATTGATAGCGCTAGCAAAATGGAGTATTTGCTAGCGCGATCTGGGCCGTCCATCCTGAAAGATGGACGGTCCAAATCGCGCCTTTTTCGAAAACTGTCAAGACGGATTTTTTTACCTTTTTGCCCCTCCACCCGTCCGCTACATTGTATCGTGGAAGGTCCAAATCTTCTTTTACGTTTTTTTTAAGTTCGTCCGCTACATAATGTAGCGGACGTTTTTTTAACAAAAATACCGTCCGCTACATTATGTAGCGGACTATTTTACTTTCTCGAAAAGAAACATCTGTGTTGTCAGCTCTGGAAAAAAGACAACCAACTTTTATTTTCTCTTTCCCCCTCATCTCTCATCTTCTCTCTTCTGGATGAGCTCCTTCAAGACGGTGGTTCCTTCGGGGTAGTTGGACAGCACCTCCCGTGTCCGGCGATCAAGGACACAACGATCTTTCCCCCTCATCTCTCATCTTCTCTCTCTCCCTTGTGAGCGTGCGAGTGGCGATCGAGGCCACAACCATTTGAAAACTCTTCCTTCTCTTTCTATCTTGCCGCTTCAAATAGTTATGATGTGCTTTGATCTGGTTGTCATGGGTTTGAGAAATTAAGTTTTTTTTTTAAATCTTTTCGTTTTTGATAAAGGGTGATAGAAATGGAGGAGGATAAAGACCCTAGAACAAAATGGCAATCTGTTGCCAGCCAATTTCATGAATGGTTCCAGCCTGCAGGTGGATGTGCTAATTGAGTGTGCTCGTTTTGGAGTCTTTTTTACCAATGGCAATCTGTTGCCAACGAACTTCATGAAGATTTGTTCATCAGGATCAAAGTAAGAAGAGAGAGAAAAAGAAGAAGTCAGAATGAGAGAAGGGAGGGAAAAGAGAAGACTAGTCCGCTACATAATGTAGCGGACTAGTCTTCTCTTTTTCCTCCCTTGCGGACACATTAATGACACAGAAAAAGTCATACCACACATGTGTGGGCCTGTCATTCGTCCGCGATACTATGTCGCGGACGGCACGGAGGGGCAAAAAGGTAAAAAAATGTCGTCCGCGATATTGTGTCGCGGACTACTTTTTTTTGACATGCGTCAGGGCCTGTCAGTCGTCCGCGATACTATGTCGCGGACGGCATGGAGGGGCAAAAAGGTAAAAAAATCCGTCCGCGACATAGTGTCGCGGACGACTGACAGTTTTCGAAAAAGGCGCGATCTGGACCGTCCATCTTTCAGGATGGACGGCCCAGATCGCGCTAGCAAATACTCCATTTTGCTAGCGCTATCAATGGATCAGCTCCCTATATATATATATATATATATATATATATATATATATATATATATATATATAAATACCAAGGGCTATGTTACATGGACTCGGTGTCGGTGTCCAGATCGGACACGTGTCTGAGTGGCGGACTCGCCAAATTCTGAAATTACAGGACACGGGGACACGGATCCAATTTTGGACACGGACATGGATAGAACATTTGTTTTCAAACAATACTTTATACGAGATTAGTACAAACTATAGGGGTGGATATGATATTATGAAAATTTAGGATGTATTCTGTTGTGAAAAAGAAAATGATAAGATGTGGTGGTCATTCTCCCTCCCCCCTCCCTCCCCTCCCCCTCCCTCATATATGTGTGTGTGTGTGTATATATGTATATATATATATACATACATACATACATATATACAAATATATGTGTGTGTGTGTGTGTACACATGTATATGTATATGTACATATGTATCTATATATGTGTGTATATAGATATACATATATATATAGGTGTACATGTACATATACATGTGTATCTATATATACACACACACATATATACATATATATATATATGTGTGTGTGTATACTCTTCCCTCCATTTCTCTCTCTCCTACCCAAGACACTGCGTCTTCTTCCTCGTAAGACCTTCATCTTCCATTGCGACAGATTTCCAGAGATCCTTTCCAATCAGCGACGTGGCGTGTCCGTCCGGCAAATGGCGTGTACCATCCCATATCCGGATCCGTGTCGTGTCATGTGGACACGATATTTTGACTCAAACTGCCGAGTCCATGTAATATAGACCAAGGGAGCACACACCATTAATTGTTAGAAGTCACAGAAAGTACGAACTTAATTCAGACAGTCGATGCATGTATATAATAGCCTAAAGGAATTTATGCTATATTTGCTCGTATTCACATTCTCTGACCTCATAGCTATTCAAAATTGAAGTTCCCTCGCATTCTATTTTGCATTCTAAATTTCTACCTCCACATTTTCTCTATACACTATCAACCGTGATACCACCATCTGTCATTCACTTATTTATACAACATCAGACAGGAGGCATACAGGGAATGCAGCTAGATAATATCCCCTTTATTACTTCTGTTTCTTCAATTTGAAACTCCAAAGCAACTACTTCGGCACTGCAGAACTCCAGATTCTGATTGTCCAAAATAAGTCTCATCCTCCACCTCATCTTCTTTCTTTTCATCTCTCCTGTCACAACCAATCTCTGAAGTTTTTACATGTCTCTAGTTACAACTACTAACCTTATTTGCTCCCCCTTACCATTCATCTTCATCTAAGATCCACAGTAGTTAGTCAAAGGATTTCGGGGGACTGGAGAATATTGTTATTCGTCTCCCTTCTTCCAACACCAAACTTGCTTTACTTCCCTCAAACCATTCACTTCTGTACAGACCTACACAATTAAAACAAGGGCAAGCTGTCTGCACTACTAGGAGAGTAAATAACTTTCAATTGAGCATGGAAAATTTTGATGGCAGCAAAGTCTTCAGAGAATAAGTCAAGTTTTAAAGGAGTCCACTTCACAAGTATCTCCTTACTGAAAAAAAAGTAGAGAAATAACCTTGGCAAGAGAAGTACATAAACAGAAGTTTTCTGGTTAGATTAGACAAGAATTTGGACACACCTCGATCTGGCAGTAACTGGTCAAATACAAAAAACTAATCTTATAGCAGCTAGCTATAATGCAAAGTGGGCCATCACTGAAAAGTCAAAATTTGTATTTTATCCTCCCAATCAGAAGAGAACACAATGAACTCCTGTGTTCTTGCCATGTACATTTGCACCAATGTAGGCTTACATAGAATTTTAGGCAAGAAAAAGTAGCTTGACCCCCTAAATAACGGGTCCAAATTTTCTCGTCATACTATAGCGTGCTAAAATAGTTTACAAATAAAATACATCAAAGCAAGTGATTCAGTGTTATTGGTGGCTCTCCCCTCAATCACATGTCCAATTCTCGTCCTTGCAAGAAGTAACCAGTAAACTAACATAAGCTGGTTAAAATATTAGCAAGGACCTCCATATAAAACTCAGAACAAAGTTCTACAGTTCATTCCGTAATGGTACACTATTTTTCCAAGCGAAATTTTAACTGCAACACATACCAAAACTCTAAGCGATAAATTTCCTTCTTTGCAACACTAAATTAGTAAAGACCCTTCAGTCAACATGTCTCAACACCTGCTTTCCGAAATCTCTGAAGAAAAATGTATTTTACAGTTATCCTCCAAAAAGCTGGCCGCAACTTTCAATAACATCGAATGATATCAGAGATAAAATTAAAGAGGTGTTCAAGCTTGATTGCCTATGGCAAGTCCCATCTCTCCAGTATTTGAAGTCAGGGCACGACACGGAGATAATGTCAAGCACCTTCATCATAACAGAGCTTAGGTGAGCCTAAGTTGACTTAATCACAGCATGTGAGATTGGTCACGCAATCTGTACACGTAAAGCTTGAAACTTTCTGTTAGTTTTCTTCATACTACACTAATTTCCAAGACGATTTCAATTAGTTTCTTCCAGAAAAGCTTCCATCTGGAAAGGCATCTCGAGATTAACCCTATGAGTAAATTAGTGAACAAAGTGGAACAAAAATTGAACATCATCTTTCTACCATTTTGAAGGTTTTCTCTTCTGAGATGGCGCATGAGGCCTTGTTTATTCGGACTCAACAATCATAATTATGAAAAAGATTTTTTTGTTCTATATAGTACAGTGCCTAGTTCCTACAAAATAATCCAACTAGGAAGAGTCTCGAACAAATCAGCATCCCTACACTTTAGAAAACTTCAACAAAGGGGAAATAACCATGTCAAAGATCATATGAATAAGCAAAAAGGAAAAGAAATCATTTTAAAGGTGTAGGAAAACACCATATGAACAAGAAGTTAACTACAGAAACAAACTGAACTCTATCATATATCAATAAATTTGACAAGTTAATTGCATCTTCGAAAAATGAGTCTTTCTCCCAAATCTATACATTCAACAAATATATACATCAAAGAACAAACCGCCGTTATTAAAAACCACGTGAATTATCTTCTTACATTTGAAAAACTAATGATAATATCATTACTACACATTTACATATACATGAGTCTTAATAGAAACAAGATGTTACCTTTATGCTTCGGTTTATCTTTGCTCCGCAACCAACCGCAACCAAAGCCTGTAAGCAAAAACAACGGCCTGAGGAAATTAACTGCAACTGTGAATCAAATCAAATACGCATATAGACCTAATATACATATATGTGCCTGTATACTGAGACATGCAAATCGAAGTCAGGATTAAATGAGAGTACAGTGCGATCAGAGCAGCTAGGGTTGGAAAACAGAGAGCTTGAAAAGAAAGTGAACGTCAAATCACTAGATACCATGAAAAGAGCGCATATTTTTTAGTTTGTCAAACACTCAAACTCAACTTTCCAATCCCTCTGAACTAAGAAATAATCCATGTGACGCGTTGCTAAGTGTAAAACAATCTGACATTAATCCTCTAACCATATGTAACCTGACATTAATAAAGGATTGAAGATTATATGCTCAATCCTAGATGACTTATATGTAATTCACTTTTCAAAACAATCTAAATACTTAGCATACACTTAATAACAGTACAAAATTTATAGTAGACAAAACCCAACTCAAAATCGTGCCAACTTTGTCATAAATAAGCGTAAAACATATAGATTTCCCATTTTCAAAAAAATACTCATAATAATGATGTCGACATAGACATGTGTTGAAGTATAAGTAGCAAAAGGCCAAATACTACTTTCTTGGTGTTTGGGTGCCTGTCAAGCGTCAAGACATGCCATTTTTTTCTCAAGCTTGTGAGACATTACTTTTGTAAGTAAGCTGATTTCTTTTCCCCATTAATCAGAATTGATGATTATAATCGAATTTTCAGAACAAAGCCATAGATATCATATCGGATTATTTCATCTATACCTTGAACTCGAGTTCTAATCACCCTCTAATATACTAATCCTCAAAATGAAGCTATAGATATTATTTCGGGTTACTTCGTATATACGTTGAATTTCAGTTATCATTACACCCCTAATATACTAATCCACCCTCTTCAAAAACTATTGCTTATAATTGAAGAAATAAGCCCCACTCAAAAGAAAGCCCTAAGACATCACAGATACATATGTTTACCGTCTTCTCTATCTCCTAGGCATCAAGACCAATGACCATCTCTCCATGAGAGGATAATAGGTCAGATCTCTAAGAAAGATTATGCATGACTTCGGAAGTTTTAAATGGTGATTCGGTTTCCTAGGTTGCTAAACTCTATGCAAAACTCACTAAAGATGCGGCAAGGTCAAAACTTGCTGATTGGGGAAGATCCTTAAAATCCATCTTCTCCATATAAAAATTTATCCATCTACAAGAAAGGAAATATGTCAACCTACGAGCAAACTAAAAAGAGATGAAATAATCTAAAGACACTTGGAAACACTAAACTAGCAACATCCAACCAACTGGGTCTCTCTCTCTCTCTCTCTCTCTCTCACACACACACACACAAACACGCACGCACATCTCCAAAAAAACACCCACCCACACTCAGTAACCAACGAAACTTCATTCTCACAGTCAACAAGCTTCAGGCAGCGAAAAGTAGCTAAAAGTAATCAAAACAATTAACCATCTAACTGCCGGATTTTGAAAAGTTAACTCCAATTTCGTCAATTTCCCACTTAAAACACAACATCCAAACAGAAAGCAATCCATACCTCAATCCCCTCGTTTACTTCAAAGTCGTGATCTTTGCTCCGTGATCCGAACCTACACCGAAAAACCAACGAATTAAGCAAATCAGCTAAAGATTTGATGTACAGATCGCATACATGAACACGTAAGATTACATATATGGTGACATACAAATCCAATTTAAGGGGTTTTGGATGTGAATGGAGTGAGACAGAGAGATGAAATTAGGGCTTGAAGATTAGGTTTTTTATTTTTTTAAAAATAAAATAAGGGAAGTGAAACATGTTGACGCAAATACCGAACGAACTTACCTACGAAGCGCGAGTTTGGTTCATCAAACTTTCTACTTATTGTCACACAAGTACGCGCACAAGCTTGCGTGCGTGCATACACATGCGTGTGTGTGTGTGTGTAAGTGGTGTACTGTACACATCTCACATTTCACTTTAAATCGACTTAATTGATTGTTAGAAGAAAGAATACTACTGGATTAAAATTGACTTTTTTTTTTCCTTTTTGGTGCAACGATGATCATCAGTAAAAAGCTTTTGGTATAAATTTCAAATTTAGCTTCAAAAGACTGTGAGGAAACTCGGCTATCTGATCTGAGTTTTAAAGTGTATATTATGAAACAAAATCTAGCACGGCACTGAATACATGAAGGCTTTTGAAGTTCCTTTTCTAACGACAATTGTTTGAGTTGAAGTCCCAGCAGCTTTTTGTTATTGTGACTATTGAAAAGAAAGCTCGTTGAAGGGGAAAAAAAGGGAATCCAGACTGCTTAAGATTTTGTAGAGGATCTTGCTAGATTACGAGCTTCCTTCGCATATGATCTTACAGCATATGATGAATTTGTATGATTTATAAAGATGCGAGCAAGAGTAGATGTCCTTAACGATGCCAAATAGTCAAACGTGGCTCATTCATATCAAGATGCAAAACATTTGGTCTCTCAAACACGCAAAATTTTAATAATGTCAAACACGGGAGTGCATTAAAAGTCCAATTTGCAAAAGACATAAGAGTTGCTCGTTAGTTACTGGTGCTTCAAGACTAGCGTCATTTTAATCAAGGATGATTACAGTAATGTCCTTGATGTTATGGTGAAATTACAGTCAATGATACATATTTCAAAATGTAACAATTGTATCCTTTCGTGAAAGACCATTAAAAAATTATACGTATTTACTTATATTATCAATGAGTATTTTTTAAATGACAATACTGCCCTCGTATAAAAGTATATACCATATCTCATTTCTAAATTAGGATTTCAACCCTAATTCTCCTCCACTCCGCTGCCGCACTTTCCCTGATAACCACTCAGCCTCAAAGTCTGCAAGACAAACACATCCCGATGTTCTCTCTCCTCCCCAACCTGAAACCACCACCACCATTCCCCCAACGCCTCGGCCCCTCCACTCCCCTACCCCATAACCACCCCTTCCCTCATCCCTCGCCCCTAAAAATCCTACTCAGCTGGCAAGATTAATCCATTGTTGCCTGCGGCCCGCCGGCACGCCGATCCAAAAAAAGGATGCCTTATCGCCAAAGCTGAAATCCCCTTAGAACTGTAATACTAGTCGCACGGCTCCAGCGAGCTCATCAAGCCCTGTATGCTCGTGGATTCGCACATCAACGAAATCAGACCCCTCTCGGAGTCACTGACTCCTCCTCTGTTGGTGGCCGTCCTACATTTAGCGAGAATCTTCCGCCTCCGCCTCTAAGAATCAAGCACCGGAGGCGAGGGAATTAGCATATCGTCATGGTCCTTATCATAAGCAACCAAGATGCATGCCACCACCAACCATGTGCACGCCATAGACGACGTCGCCGCCATGATCCTTTATGTGTATATGTATGCACTATGTGTGTTTGTAGTCACAACTACAGAAGAACAAACAAGAAGAAGAATTGCGAAAGAAATTATTCAGTGTGATTGGGGTTGGGATGCCCTTTTTTTTAATATGTTTGATTTTTGGTCTGAATTCTCTAGGAGGTAGAAATGAAGAGATTGAATCTAGAAAATTTGTTTTCATGTTTAATCTATGGCAGTGATGGAGATTGGGTAGGGATGGCAAAAAGATCCGCAACCGGCGGATTCCGACCCGTTCCGATTCGATAGGAGCGGGTTATTTTGACTTTGACCGGGTCACGGGGCGGGTACAGTATTTTTTTCTAAAATTTGCAGCGGGTTAGGGTCGGGTATGGTGTCTGTCCAACCCACCCCGGTATCCAACCCGCACTCGCCCCGGTATACTTACCCTATGCATCATGCAATCTTAGCCATCCATTCTATAGTATATATATGTTTGTCTCAAGAAACCCTAGATAGACTTTCTCATTCTCTCTTTTTGCCTCTGCCGACTTAGACTTTCCCATTCCCACAACGGTCGCCGCTGCCTCGCCTTCCGTCTCTGTGACTCTACCGACGGCTCCATAGCTGACCGTCGTTGCCTCATTCTTCTCTCCCTCTCCCCCACACCGTCTTTTGTCAACCCCCACGGCCACAAACCGGTGAAACCACCTCCACGGCTCCACCGTCGGCCGCCACCGCCACCTCCTTCTTCTTCTCTCCTTCTTATCCCGAATCCAAGGTTAGTTCTTATTAGTTCTTATCATTAATGTAACGTGATTCTTGTGATAATATTTCTATAACATTCTTCTTATCATTTCTGTCAAGCATCCGTCCAAATTCAACGCACTTCGCCTAATTGATTTTTGTGATTCTTGTGATTAATTTAATTCAACGCACTTCGCCTAACATGATTCTTCTGATTAATCTTGTTTATAATTGATTACTAAATGATGTGGGTATGTAGTTTCAAGGCTGCTAGTGTTGCTGCGACCATCTCTTTCCTTTGTTTAAGTTTTCAGAACTGATGACATTTTTGTTATTTTGTAGACGTCATTTCACGGCGAAGACTTCATTTCAAGGTGATTGGTTAGGGTCTTACAACCCTCATTCTGTAGTTGACTTATTCTTTTGATTCATGTGTACTACTACACCCATTTGATTCTATTGCATGGTGGGATGTTTGCCTGAGACAAAGATGTAGTGAAATTTCCTAAATGGTTTTTTGAAATTCTGTAGTGAAACTTCCTATGCATTGTTCTATTTGCGTTGTTCTGAAATTCTTATTAGAATGTGGAAGTTTGTTTTTTTTAGATTTTGTTTCTACATGGTTTTTGAATGATGGACATGAACTGGCATGAGTTGTGTTTCTCTGTTTCTTTCTTTGAATTAAGGGAATCGATTTTCCGTGTAATTGCTCGAACTACTCTGAGTCTTTTCGGAATTGGGCTATTGCTTAGTTACTATATGATACCTTTTTTAGATATACCAATGTTACTTATAAAAGCATCCATGTATAATTGTAGGGGACATAGTTATGTGTAATTTCCTATTGTCTACTTAATTCAAGCTTTGTGTAATTTCAATTATTTCGGTGATCAAGTCTTCTTTGATTTTACTCTTTACCTTTTTTTGTATCTATTCAATTTAATGCCACTTTTTTCCTTTTAATCTTTTTTTTCAGTGAACAGTGGCTGCGTTAGTATTTGGAGTGTGGACTAGCTGGACGCTTGCTTTGGAAACTTTTATGCTGATTGCCTTTTTGCATTTGTTTTGCAATTAAACTATTTCATATTTGGTGTAATCTATTTGAACGGTAATTTGACTGTGGTGTAATTTATTTGAATTGTGTTGTAATTTATTAATTTCGTGCTTAGGATTTTTAGACATTAATTTGATATCTGCCTGTTTATTTTGTATAGTACAGTTTTGTGCAAGTTTTGTAATACATGTTCAAAATGTAAAAAAAAATTCTGCTAAACCAAGCGGAACGGTTCGGGGCAAGGAGGGTTGGTGCGGGTTTTGAGTGTTTAAGGGAAGGGCGGGGCGGATCGGGGGCGGGCGCGGGTTTTCCAACTATCCTTAAGATCGGATATGGTATTGTATATTAATGACCCGGTGGCGGGGCGGGGTTCCATTACTAGCGAGGCTGGTTCGGATTTCATAATATCCGCATCCGACCAGCCCCATTGCCATCCCTAAGATTGGGTGTCAAATATATGTGTAGTCTATACATTGTTTTGCCAACATCAAAACAAGCACTTGAATTAATTGCTCGCGCGCCCGCACACACAGAGGGGGAGGGGAGGGGAGGGGAGGGGAGGGGGGAATTAATTGACACGTTTGTAATTTTAACTTAACTTCAGGAACATTGTTATAATTATTCCTTTTAATTATCTGTATTAATTAATGGATCCGTACAACGCAAAAAAACTTATTTTAGTTTTTCAAATTGTTGATTTTTGGGAAGCAGGTAACATAACCGCAATAAATTAACGCAGCCCGTTTAGAATGACACATTTAAAAAGCGTAACATTTCCTGTTGAGATACAACTTTGTATAATAAAGTGTCAATGTATTGTGTCATTGTGTGCAGATTGTAGAAGTTCGTCGGGTGTTGGTTGGACACGCAAAAATTACTCCTACACTAAACATGCTGACAATGACCGCATCAAACTGTAGTTGATGGCTCTTGCTTGGTTCCTACTTCACAGCTTTTTCAAGCTTCACTTAGGTTCCTGGCATTTCATACTGTCCTTTTTTATAAGTTGGGTGCCAGGATCCTATTCTTTTTATTTTAGATAATAATATAATATATTATGATGATAACATGCGATTGAGTTCAAAAGCACGAAAAGAAAAAAAGAAGAAGAGGAAATAGAGGATAAAAACAAAATTGCAATAATCCTAGGACTACTAGCATCACCATCGTTGAGAACGAAAAATATAAAGATTATAGGCCGATTTTGACCAAAATCCTTTAATTGGCCTCAATTACACTAAATTGATAGACAAAGGAGTCGATTGCCGAAATTAACACCCGAAGGGTCGACTTGCAAACTCAAAATAGATGAGGGGGTCATTTGTCATTTTCCCTTTATTTTATTTTCATGTTTTGCATATTTGAACTTGAGAAAGGCACCCCCAGAAACCAACTAGGCTGGACGGGCCAAAAGGACATATTATCCCAACTCACTCTCAAAAACTCGTGTTCATGCCAAACCCAATACATGTACGAGCTGAATAATACATGTCTATGTCCAGCCCATGAAATTTTTTGTGGGAACAGACTGGACATGGGCTACCCGCGTGTTGTCTATTGTTACAAATTAAGTTTTGTTTACTAAATTATAAGCGTATCGATTACTTTGAAAGTCTACTAATTAGTCATGAGTTTTTATTTTTTCTATTTTAAGCATATAAATTACCATTCAAAACTGCTAATTAGTAATAATGAATAAAAGCATAGCGAAGTCTCAAAATGGAAATAAAATATAAGCATGAAAGTAAAATTTTACGAAAAAATAAAAGACAAGTTTTGTAACAATTTTAAGAAGTCCAATCCTATAATAAGAAACAAAGTAGAGAAAAAAAATGTCTTCAATGATTTCCAAACCCATATGGTTAAAGGATTTTAAAGACTAAAGAAAAAAACACATATATTGTACACACAAAATTATATATCTAGTTTATATTGTATGAAACTTAGACGAGCTGCAGTTTTCACAGGCTAGGTGAGCCTTTAAGAACATTTGTTCACGCACAATTCATATTTTTTGGGGATGGGCAGACGGATGGGGGTAGTTTTTCGATGGCAATGGTAGGGGCATGCGAGAAGGAGGGCAGCAGTGATTCGAATGGCGACGGTGGCGGGGGTAGGGGGAGGGAGGGGTTGCTGGTTCGAGTTTTTTCTTTTTTTTTTTCATTTACACTCAAAACTTGGCATTTTATTAAAATTTAGGGGTATTATTAGAATTTCATATCCAAATTTTTCAGGTTAAAAGTAAGGAGGTTAATTGTCAAAATTAATACCCTAGAGGGTCAATGAAAATTCAAAATACATGAGGGGAGTCATTTGTAACTTTTCCTTGAGTAAAGGAGGAGGAGGATAAAAATGAAATTGCAATAATACTAGAACTAGTACTACTAATAACTTGATCAAGCCGTCGTGCACATGTTTCATCTAAAAATAGACTTTCACACAAGCAAATGCCTAAAGCCAATATTGTATTTGTTGATTCCATGGACAGCATCCAAACTCTTTTCTCAAGAAATGGGTTTAAGATCATCAGATTAGAAAAGGAGACGCATAATCTGTCTGAGGTATGTGCTGCCATTGTTTTTTAGACAAAGGTTAAAAGATAACAATTGACAAAGAATCCAAATTTCTTGCATTAGTGTCTAGTGATTGTGTGCAAATAGATTGCATAAAAGGTAACAAATGACATAACCCATGTCTTCTTGCATTATATTATTTCCGGTTAGTAAAAGAGGCGTGAATTTTTTAAATTTTTTTTTAGATTATGTCTTTTTGCAAATTGTTCATTATGAGTTCGGCAAATTTTGGGAATTCTGACAAAGAAGGTTGAATCTGAGTTCGCAAGTGGAGGATGCTTTAAATATCCTACTTGTCAAAAAATTGAGAACTCTAAAACTCAATCTTGTTGCAATTGTAAGAGGCCGCTTTAGCTTTTTGTACATGCGGTGGGCGCGCGTGTGTGTACATATAAAGATTTGGTTTTAGTTTGGCATTCACGCTCAATCGCATGGCGCTATGAGCGACCTTTTTGAGTGAGTCAAAGGCAGAACATTTACACCTCCTTTCGTGCATTCCTTGTATTGGCCTTAGAAAAAATTTGAACTAGCGTTATTTTAGGTCTAAACAAAGCTTGGCTGAAAGTGTAACTTACAACCACCCGGAAGGAATATATTCAGGCTAAGCCCAATTAAGTTCAGAGCCTTGGCTACAATGTTTTAGTAAGAGAGGTCAAGCTAGTTCCCTTCACGGCTTAGGGAGGTTATAGGGTTGGATGGAGATTCTGAATCCCTGGTGGAAGCGACAATCGAGCTCAGACTTACATTTTACAGTCTTATATTCTTACAAAGTGAATGTGCCAGCTTTTGGTCCTAGTACATTCGACTTTTGATACGGATGCTAATATTGCAGTAAGAACATGGATTAAGCTCTGACTCAGACAAGCAGGCCTAAATCAAGTTAAAATCTCCAACTAAGAATATTTAATTTCCACCCAAAAGGGGAAATAACAAATGAACCCCCCCCCCCCCCCCCCCCGCGCATATCTTGGATTTGCTCTCGGCCCTTTAGGTATTAATTTTTATAATTAATCCCCTTCATCTATCAAGAATTGCACCCAGATAAATTTTGACATGAAACTCCAATAATACCCTAACATTCACTAAAATGCCAAATTATATATGTTGAATGAAAAGACAAAATCCTACAAAAGTGTAACTGAACCAACCCTCCCATCTCCTCCCTCTGCCCACCCTCGCGCCACCGTCAATAGACAGACGCTCCCCTTCCCCCCAACGCCGCTGAAATCAAAAGCCAATGCCCCGATCCTCCGCCCTTGCCCCTGCACTGCACGCCCCTCCCTCCTGCTTGCCCCTCCATCCCGACGCTGATCTGAGCTTGCCACGCTTTGATCAATGGACCGTTGCTGATAGGTTGTGCTAGTGGATTTGTGCTATGTGGTTTAGTTGATGCACTCTTGAATGTGTTAATTTTTTGCAATGGTTGTGCCGTTGTGGGTGATAGGTTGTGGTGGTGGCGGCGAAGTGGTGTATGGTTAGGGCTATTGTGGTGTGATTAGGTGATGTGGCCAGCGTGGTGAATTTGGTGATTGGTGGTAATACTAATGAGGTCCGTGGCGACGGTATGGGCACAGTGGTGGTTTGGATTGGTGGTGAGTTCGGTAGTTGATGCTGGTACTTAAGTAAGCGGTGGTGGTGCTTGAGGGAGAGAGATGAAAATTTGAGGAAAAGAGAAGGAATGAGAATCATTGGATGAAAGGACCGTTGTGCCTTTTCTTATTTCTTTTAAACAATTAATTAGCCAAAAATTGATCAATTATACTCAATTACACCAAATTTGAAAAATTAAGGCAGCCAATTGTCAAAATTAATACCCGGAGGTCAACTTGCAAACCCAATATACTTGAAGGGGCCATTTCTCATTTCCCCGACCCAAACCCATCACTTCTCAAATTTCGACCAAATCCAAAACGAAAGCCCATCACTGCATTGTTCTGGGTAAGTAGCATCACCGTGTTCAGAAAAAAACGCAGAAGAAATGATATTGGTACTGCAAACTGTGATCGATAAACTTACATGACACAGAGAGCGTAGCTGTACACTGATCAAGCTAAGGAAAGTGCTGGTTCGGAAAAGCAAAGTACAGAAGGAAGCAAACAACCAAACCTATGTATATAGCTTACTAACATACTCCTACTTCACATGAAGCTACTCTCCCCCTACAAACAAGTAACATCACTCTCTCATTCACAACTCTACATGCTGCCCATTTATGCCTCGTCCATACACACGCATGTAACCTTTTATTCCCCAGCAAAGATAAAGACCGTGGAGCAGCAAATCTTCTACTCTGTGGCTGCAAGAACTGTTGCTCCTTCCACCTGAAACGTCATCCATGCGCCCAACTTTACACACAAGTTGTAGTACAACAAAAGGATAATGTGTGGTTCAAAGTGACTACGAGTTTGACATCTGGTCTATTGGCACAAACATATCATCAATGGAGGGATAAAAAAGATTCTTGTTGTCTTGTCTCTAGACCCCTGATTTGAGCCATCTATAATGTGGCAATCATATGAACAAGAAGTAGGCCATTCACATGTACCAGTTTCATCTTCCCATTATTGGTGTAGAGAAAATTTGGTTGGGAAGAAGAATTTCAGTGTTCTCATGATCAAGCAAAACTAAATTTATCACTTTTCACGAGCAAATTGCATAATAGATGTTGGAGCAACTGATGTTATGTCGGTTGTAAAACAAAATTTACCATGAATTTCGCTCCCCAGATTTCTTCCTCGTTGGCCGGAACGGCGGTGATCTTGTTCTTGGGATTCTCAAAACTTCTCAGCTCTCCAACTGCCGTGGAGAAGAAACATCCTGTAGAATCCAGTGACAACATTGTCAACTACGAGAAACAGCTATCAAGGATTGTGACACTGCCATTTGTTGTTCACAAGTAGCTTTCAACGTGGATAATGCGATTTATTATTCTCGGAAAGATGCTTAAGCAACTGACCTTGGGGGAAAGAAGCAAGTGACTTGCCACAAGCACCTTTCAGCAGATCAGCATCATTTGCAAATGCCACGTACCCATCAGCAGTGATTCCCCAGTAGAGAGGAACCTTACCAAATTGATCCTGTCACAGTTTTACCAACCAAATTGTTGGTAAAGGCCAATACAGAGATGAAATTCAGCAAGACAACTGGTAGGTGAGATGACTTACGGCAGCCACAAACAAGGTGGAGGTGGACTTGTCGAAGACAATGAAGGCGAAATTCCCTTCAAGGTGGCCAACTACATGGTTGGGAGGGTAAGGTGCCCGGTCACGCAGAGCCTTGTAGGCCTCGATAACCAAAACCACCTCGTTGGCAGACTTGGCAAGGCCATATTGTTGCTTTAGGCTGCCCAAGTTGTCTAGCGCTCCCTCGAACAAGCAGAATATCTCATCCTTCACTGCAAACGATCTGTCAAATCCATCACCCAGTTAGCCTTACAAGTTCGCGGTCATATGATTCAGGACTTATTACTTCGGTAGAATAATCATAATCCACCTTATGGGTGGGGATCCATCAAGGCATCTACTGTGAAATTGGAATTTATGCCCCACTAACAAGCAGATCTAGGTAAATCAAGCAACAACATCTAAAAGCAAACCATCTTGAAAGAGAAGCAAGTTAAATAGTCGCCCAAAAAGTTCCTTTTTTTAATCTAACAAACCGTTTCTACTGAATACCAGCATAACGTAAAGACATCCAAACTTCTTTAGGAAAAGGGTAAACATGGTCATATCACAACTTAAAGAGACCTCAATCGCACTTGAGGTTGGCAGAATTAAAAATGACCCTTATCTCGAAAGTCCTGGTTAAAGAAAATTCCTGAAATTACAACACAGACATGACACCTTGCTTTGTATCCTTTTCAAAACCAGTAAGTTTTAATCGCGTTTCCCCACCGTGCTAAGTCAGAGCAACGTCCGATTTTGGTTAACCAGATAGCGATAAAATGATTGTGAAACGAAAGAAACTAGGCTAGTGCAGTACCCCGCCCGGGAAGTTAACTCTGCAAGTGAATTTGAGACAATTTTAGGTAAAATCAAAGGCTAGTGGAATGGTTGGTGTGGACTCGAACTAGTTTCAGTCATTCGGTGCACTTAATTCAAGAAGATATGTCCACCTGCATCAAATCAGCCACGTGTATGGCTCAATTTCAGAAAGGAAAGCTCAAAACAAACATTTCAGAAAAAGCAGATTAACCAGAGGGAGGAACATATGTGTGGCAAGCATTCTAGATGGACCCAATAAACGCCAAAAGCCTTATTCGATCATCATCCCCAACAACGACATCATCGGATCCCCATAACCAGATCATCACCCACTCCCATCTTGTGTCCACTCTTTGTTGGGCTCTTCTCTCACCCCCATGCGTATCTTTAATAGACCGGACAGATGAAATTTAACGAGACCGAAAAATTCAGGAGGGTCAAGGATTTTTATACTCTCGTCTCACCCGTCGGGTCACACCACTCGAAATAATTATAATCTTATACGTTAAAAATGTTTTCCTCTCCCGGATCAATAATTGCTTCATTTGTCGCAAAAGGGTATTTTTAGCGACAGATGGAGGACTTCACCAACTTAAAACAACTAACACCTTCTAGATATTATCACTCTTATTTGTTTGCTTCGGTTCAATAATTTGATCAACTACCTTAGGTTTAACATAAAAAGCACCGATCAATGGATTTGGTTAAAGTAACACGAGACTACCTCAAGTATAAAAGCACGATCAAGCACAACAATCATAGCGTTCCTGACCGCCCGATCAGTTCAATACACTTCCCCATCTACACATCATTGATTACAAGCACCTGATGATGATCAGACGGTCAGGATCGTTCGACCAATCGTTACAATGAGATATTTAGCGGCGTTTGCCGACACGTTTTGGTCACTGTTCAATGATCATCAGACCGTCTAGTACAGCACCTACGTGACCTCAGTTGTCGCTAAAACATTAACAACATTAATATTTGAGCGTCAAATGAAAGCACGACAGTTGCTGTGTTAAGATAATTTCCTCAATTACCTGGGCTGCAAAGGGGACTCATTCTGGTGAGTGTAGGCCAGCTGGACGTGATCGCCGATCTGCATGGACACCGCCCTTGCGCTGCTGTCGAGGAACCGTTTCACGAGCGCCGCCGACGTGATCTTCGGCGACGGAGTGCGGCTGCCGGCGGCCACCAGCTCGTCCGGCGGCGACATGATCGAGCTGCTAAATACACCCAACATATCTGCCTCTGGTCCTCTCTCTACTTTCTCTCTCTAAAACTGTGTGTATACGTACAGAGAGGGCTTCGGACATGAGAGAGTAATCAGTGAGGAGGGATTTGCAATATATAGGGAGGCCGGGAGGGAGGGACGAGGGCATATTCGTCATTACATTTTTTTTATTCTTCTTTTTGAATTGTTGGATTGTCGTTTTATCAGTATATCCACCGGAGAAAAAAGGAGGCACGTGGAAAGGGACCCACTAGGTGGCGATGATTTCTGAGTGTCTGATGTGGACAGCGTGGGCCCTTTTTGGTTGGACCCACACGAACTTTCACCTAGAGACGGAAACTTATGGTAGGTGCAGTTACACTTTCACCCCCTTAAGGTTTTGAATTATTACACTCAGCCACATCAGGTATTATAAATTATGCCGCCGCCTTCGGAGTAATAATTAAAAGATTTTATTACTCTTGAAATTTTTCTTCCGATTGTCGAAGCTAAACTATGAGAATAAGCAAATTGCTTTCATGTTCCGTGGCGGAGGGGTTGTTGTTTGAGGTGCATTATCACGGCGGTCATTAGTCTTTAGTGTCAGTTTGGACGATTTATCCTGGTGGAGCACCATGGACGGGAAGAAAAGTAAATGTAAAACAAAAAAAGATGAGAAAACTATAGGTCTAGAGGCAGTTTAGGCATTAAAAATTTTATTTTGTCAAATTTGAAGTAATTTAAATAAAATGCCAAATCGAAACGTGCTTAGTGTTATCAATATGCTAAGTAATTGAGTGTATTAAACCAGATTCTCAAAAGGGGTAGTTGCCGCACTCATTAACACACACCAGCAAAAGATATAAATCGGACAAGTTTTACTGACAAAATAATTTTGATTTTTGTAAAGTAATTTTTGTCTTTGAGTGATTATATCACTTGCTTTTAAAACTGTTCGCTTTTTAATGGAAGTGATATATGCTGGGCTCAAGACGACCAAATTTTATTCTGTCATCTTCTTGCTACGTGATTGGACTCATGCCTACAACTTTCAAGAAGTAGTGCTATGTGATATAAGGATGCTAGCATCTACTTCCATTAAAACAATTAAAACAAAAACATTTATGCTTCAAAATTGCAAAAGACTGCCAACTGCAATTAGTTTCAATTATAACATTTTGGACTCTCAACTGAAATTTATATGGCAAGTTAATATGAGGATTGGAACTAGCAACTTTAAAGTTATTTTTCAAGGCTTCTGACATTTTGCGGAATTCTTATAGGGCTGTAAATGAATGAAATCGTTTATACACTCGTGATTCATTGTTCAAAGAACTTGTTCATGTTTGTTTGTATAATATACGAACTAAATATGAACAAAGTTTTAAAGCTTATTGAGTTGAGCATGGACATTTCAAAAGTCTAGATAATAACATAATTATAACATATTCAAAATCCAAAAATTATATAACTTAATTATAGTATTAATGAGTTTAAACTTGGAAACTCTAATTTTAGTTAGCCAATTGGATCAAGTAAGATGTAAATTTGATTTATAAATAATCATTTTGAACGAGAACATGAGTTCTCAAGTTCGAGTTCTGTTCATATAGATAAATGAATGAACTCAAACTGAACACGAGTTTTGTCGATCGCATAGGAAACGAGTTCAAACAAAATTTAGAAGATTAAACGAGTATGAACATACGTCCTGAAACAAAATAAACAAGTTTGAACATACTTTTATTCGGGTCGTCATACAGCCCTAATCTCTCATAGCTAGATTCCAAACATCTTAGTAATTTAATAGTCTGGATTCATTTAAAAATGATTGTGAAGTTTATTTAAAATGCTTCGGCTAATTATTGTAATAGACTTGCTGGAGATGTTATCAGAGCATAAAAAATAAAAAATAAAGTTAATAGGCAGGTCCAACCTTCTCACATCTGAAACTGTGGATGGACTCCTGCAAGAAATGAAGAAACTGTGGATGGAGCCAAAGGTTTTGTGCTTGCTTGCAACGTAGATGCATCTTTGCCAATTTAAGCATCTATACGTTCACGTTACAACAAATTTCAAACCATTCATGTACAAGAACTAGACGCTCTCCTAAAATATTTCGCAAGATTGCTGATATATACGTGTATGTGTGTGTGTGTCTAGTAAAAAGTTATATGTGTTTTGACAGTACTCTTTCAAAAATAATCTTAAATTAGTGAGAACAATAATCATCAATTCGAGGTATTATTGTAGTTGCCGTGTGACGTCATATATATTATACAAGAATTTTTAAGCATGAACATGATATCAGAAGTTAGAACATCAGAATCCAGCCAATAGAAACCGTGTATGTTGGTACGTATTATAAAAAGATATGCAACGTAGACAGCTTTTGAGAGTACAAGATACCAACATTTTCTCATTTTAAAAAAAATCGAGATAGCTACCTCAATAAGGAATTTAAGATTTTCTTAAAAAATGTCTTAACGAGGAAGATTTTTCGTAAGTGTATAATGTTATTTCCCATTCTTTCTCAAAATTAACCCTCGCAACAAGGACAGGGAATTCGATTCTGGCAATCAACGTTCATTGCTATCGTCCCTGGACATTTTCCGTCTTATGGATAAAGATATGGTGCAAAGTCTTGTAGACCGAATCACTAATGAAGCAACTAATCAAGGTAACGTAAAAACTATAAATAAAAGATTTTAAGTTCCTAAAACCAAAATTCAAATTCTCGAGTTCCTAACCCGAACGAGGTACTTAAAAGATTATGATCTTCCTTCACCATCCATGCTAAAGATTAGTGGTAATTGTGGGGCTCAATAGTAGCCATTTAGCAAAGTGTAACACATCAAGATGTTACACTTTTCTTCCTAATAATTCATACTCGCTGGACGAGTAATTTTTTTATATCTAAAGTTTAACAGTGGCTATAGTACGAAGAAAATGAACGATTGTCAGTACGTTTTTGTCACGGGGCCATCCTACTGTAGAACAAAAGGCAAAAATAAAATAAAATAAAATAAAAAGAAGATAAAAAAGACAAAGGCCCATCAAGATGCATTAAGTGGTAATGGATAGTAAAACATGACAGCAACAGGGGAAGCAGAGGATTCCAAAAGGATAACAAGTTGGTGACCCTGACGCCCATGGTTACGGGTGTTGTGGCCCCTTGTTTTGGAACCTTGTCATACATTTTTCTATTTTCTTTCTTTTCCTTTTACTTTTCTTCTTGTCACGCCATGATTAAAGTTGGCACAAATTTGTCTCCCAGTCTCTGCAATTGATTGATTGAACTTCACTACTCTCTCTCACACACACATTTACACGTGTAGACATATGAATAGGCATTTGTATGTATACCATTCTTTTCTTTTCTTTGCTATGAAAAGGAGAATTATGTGTATTTATTATATTTATTTAGATGACTCGATACATTTGTTTTTTCTTTTGAGTGTCGTGGCAGCAATGCTTAGTACTGGACCATTGATTTCGGCGGTTTAAGATCATTGGATTAAGAGAGTCAGATGAGATAGGATGATGGGTTAAGGGAGACACAATCTTATTTATATAATACAAGTAACGGTCCTAAATGATTCGGATCATTGGTTTCGGATCACCTAATATAATCTAAATGACAGCAACTTTGGAAAGACTTTAGTTCCACTGTAAATATTACTCCCTCTATTTTATTGAAAGTTTATTTTTGTTTCTATTTAAATTTAGGACTCAAAATTGACAGATGTGAAGTTGAACTCAACTCACGTAGTCAACGTCTAGATGTTATGAATTTATCTTAGGATTTCATAAAAGAATTAAGCTAAAAAATCTAATTAAATTACGAGAGTATTATCGTATAACGTAATGCAATAAAAATCATGACCGTTCAAAAGGGACTGTAAAAACCTTGACCGTTTTGATTTGTTGAAACGTCTTCAATTTGAAACATAAAACCAAATCGCTAGCAATTCAAAACAGGGGTCAAGACACGACCACATGGCTTTTAAAGTCCATTTTGAAGTGCATGAAATCTTAACCATGTCGATATATATATATATATATATATATATATATATATATATATATATATATATATATATATATATATATATATATATATATATGCTTATAATGGATTGCAAAAGGGCTAAACTTGAGTACGAGCTCTGGGATCTCGTGCAAGTTCACAAAGCAATGAAGCTATTTTTATCAAGTTTGATTTGTTTCCACGGCTTGTTCAACGAACGAGAAAGGAAATAGAAGACTTAGGATGTCAAATATGGATGCAGTGATTGAAAAAAACTCGCTTACGTAACGCCATCGGGAACCAAGGTACACAATCACCATTATGAAACGTCTCACAATGTAGCACATTGCAAAGTACATATGAAGGGCAAAAATTCAGTGCCTAATTTTATGCTTCTAAGGATCGAAAGAGCTAGCTTGATATCCTTGCCATATTTGAATTTGAATATGAATATATCCAATCCCTACTAGAAAAAAACAAAAAAAAACTCAAAATGATACATCAAGATTAAATTAAGTGATCACTCGGTGGCACTCTGGAGACAATCTTATGCTGTTGTCATCTAGGCCTGAGCCTCATCCCTCAACCTAAAAAACATATTAGAGTTGATCAACATCGCTGCACTCATGGAGGAACGTGATGCTTGAATAAAGTGACCTTTATCTCACCTTTTAAACTTAAACTCGAAACTTTATACCATAATTGTACAATCAGTGACAGGAGATTTATTCCAAGTACATGACCTTACACAAGAACGACACAAAATATGACCATAAACCACTACTGACCAGGGGAGTGCGATCCAACTTTTGGGGCCACACCTTGCCCTCATCGATTGCATATGTCAAAAAAAATGAATTCAATAATGGGCATTTCTTTCAATTTCTAATTCAGCCACAGGTTTGATCAAAACATGAATGTAAAGCAGTGGTGGACTCCTTGTTAGTCGTGGACTCGTAGTTGTGCTGGGGCCAAGGAGGTGACCTGTGAGATGCGAGAATCCAAACAAGGCATAGTTGGATCACCACCACCAGCAGTGACACACAGGACTTGTGCAGATCTGCTGAAAGTTTTGGCTTTTATCGAATAGGCAAGTGACAGCCACATTGTTTTCTCCCATTCCCATTGACCTTGGGGCACCTTCCAAGTTGAGAGCGACTATGTTGATGGAGAAACACATAGATATCTTCAGCTCTTATACCCTGTTGGCCTAATTAATGTTTACATGGAAAGATAGACCCATATATTTTCATGGGTGACCTATCCATATTCAATTCTTTATGATCTCATATATCCACTTTTTTGTATCGTATTTTTTATATTTGAGAGTGAGGTTTGATTTCATGCTGATTAAGCGCTAAAACGTGCATCAGAGATATACTTTTAGAGGGTGTTTGGGATTGATTAAATCTTGGTCAAATTTGATTTAATCTAGATTAAATCAGGTTTGTAGGTTTTGGCAAAAGAGATTAAGAGATTTCATCCATCTTCAAAAAACTAAAAACTGATTTAATTCATAATCTTCAAAAGTGAGAATTATGGAATAATCACTTTTCAATAATCAAGTTTGACCTTTTAATTTACCATCATATCCCCATGTTTTTCACAAAAGACATCTCATACTCATTAATTAATTAGATAGTTTCTGGAGGTTATCTCTCCTATTACTAATCTTCTCATACGACTAACAAAGAAAGATACAACCACCCTCTTCAATTCATCCACGCCAATTTCTGTAAGTTCTTCTATCTTCTTATATTGTAATATTTTCTTTTAGATAATTTTTTTTTGCTTAAGATAAACTTTATTTGTAATTCGGGGATGTTATCGTACTATAAGCAATAACGTGATATTGTTTATATTTTTAAAGTAAAATAAAAGGTAACAACTTTTGTAGGTGGGTAAAAATAGTTATTTTCATAATTTATTTTGGCATTATAGTTATTTATGAATAAAAGTTATGTTAACATGCTTGGATATTAGAATTTTTTTTATTAAGTGTCTTATATGGTCATTTTGTCATAGTGAAATTGATTTAAGTAGTGGTGAGTACGGTTCGGTTTGGGGGTTAAACCACAAACCGAACCATTACCCCTCAATTTGAAAAATTATAAACCGAACCAAACCAAACCAAACCAAACACTATCGGTTTGGACGGTTCGGTTTGGTCGACTTGGTCGGTTTAAACTGTTCAGTTTAGTCGGTTTGAATCAGTTTGCCTACTTAAAGTCGTTGTTCCTTTGCACACTACTAATTTAAGTTATATTTTTTCTAAATTGCATATATTCTTGTTTCATTTGATATATAAGTTCTCATTGATGAATGAGAAATAATGAATAAATATAAACTAGATACTGGTCACAAAATGTTTGTATTCTAAGTGTTGTTAATATTTTCGTTTCTTTTAACTTTCAAGGTTTGTTTATTTTGGAGTTGTTTAGTACCTTATATGTGTACTTATCAATGGAATATTACTAAAATATATTAATATATCATAGGTCGGTTTGGTTTGGTTTGGAATCGGTTTAAAAAATGTGAACCGTGAATCAAACCGAATCAAGGGCGGTTCGGATCGGTTTGAACGGTTTGATACTCACCCCTAGATTTAAGTACTGACACTACAAGAAAACAGATTTTTAGTGACGGAATTTAGCTCCGTCACTAAAATCCGTCACTTAAAAGGCTTTTAGTGACGACCTAAACCAACCAATGTTAAGAAAACAAGTTTTTAGTGACGGAATTTGGCTCCGTCACAAAAATTCTGTCACCTAAAAGGCTTTTAGTAACGGAATTTGCTCCGTCACTAAAATTCCGTCACATAACACTAATAATTCTAATTTTGATTATTTTTTGTTTTTTTTGAGTTATAAAGAAAACCCCCAAATGTATAATTTAGGGCTTTTTTTCTTTTCATTTCCCTCCATCTCTTTGCACTCCCGCCGCCTCCCTTTCTCCCCAAATTCTCACTGCCGCCTCCCTTTCTCCCCAAATTCTCACCGCCGCCCCTTCCCTTTCTCCCCATTCCGTCACCGCCGGCCAAGGGCGGAGCCACGGCAGTTGACAGCCAGGAAGCTCGAAACCACGACGAGACGGAGAGCGGTGAGCCAGGCAAGCGGCGAGTAGCTGGGTCTGAGCGATTCGCGAGTCGCGATAGCTCGTTGGGATCTAGATCAGTAGATCTACGGCCGACGGATGGCCACCTCTGCTGACGCCAGCCGCCGCTACCGCTACACGCCGACGGACGGCCACCTCTGCTGCATCTTGTTTGTTCTGAAGAAGAAGACCTCCGTGGCTCTGTCCTTCGGTCACTCCACTCCACCGGACCACCGGCGCTAACGGCTCTGAGGCTCTGAGCTCCCAGTCTTCTTCGGTCTTCACCACCGGTGGGCGAATCGGCGACCAAGGTATGTTTCGAATTCCAATTACTTTATTTTTTCTACTGTTCGCCACTGATCTTGCCAATTATCGTGATGCATCTCTACAACTCATTACTGTAATCAACTAATCATTGCAGTCTAAACCTTCAACACCTACAAATCTGAAAAAAAAAATTCAATAATTTAAGGTTTGAATCTGTTAGAACTGAAAGACCAAAATAAAGTGGATATTGATTATTGACTATCTGAGTTCCGAATTGATTGAAGATTGATGATTATTGAGATTATTGATTATTGATTGTGATTATCGATTATTGATTATCTGAGTTCCGAATTGTGATTATTGATTGAGATTGTGGACGGAGGATAAGACCTAATTGAATTTAACGTGTGATTATTGAGATTGTTGACGGAGGATGTGACCAATTGGATTGAATGTGCGATTTAGTTGAATGATAGTTGAATGGTCGGTTGAATGATAGTTGAATGGTCGGTTGAATGTGCGATTTTGTTATTGATTATCTGAGTTCCGAATCATAATTTGGTAATTAGTATCAGAGCTATATTGTGTTATTCATTGTAGGGATTGAACTAGCAGAGATATTGGAATTTTTTATCTAGGTCTATGGGTATTGTGAGCATTACTATGTTGTGGATATTATTACGAGTTATCATGTTAGTTGTAGGTTATTTCTATACAAGTGATCATGTCAGTTGATATAAGCTGGATGTCAAGTAGCCCCTTGACCCAGCTAGCCTTGGGGTGACGCAACCTGGGGAATCATTAGTTGTATCTGCAAGAAGGGACGTGCAGTTGGTCTTGGAACACGCGGACCACCACCACGGTCGAGGTTGAGCAGCATGGGAGGATCATCTAGATGGGTCACAGCCATACAAAATATGACTGAGGATATGCCCAATCACTGGAAGCCACAACTGCGTATCTTGTTTGAAGAATTTATGCAAAAACATAAGGAACCAGAGGCATGTCATGTGGAGGGATATCAGGCTGAGGTACATATTCATGTATGTGCGTGTATGTGTGCGTGGAAGGGGTTTTGGGTGGGTTCTATCACCGTGGTAATGGAAATAGTGAGCTTGCTTAGATAATGACTTAAGTGTAGTCTAATTAGATTATGTGCGGGCATATATGATTCATGATTCTTCACCATATTATTTATGATGTGAATTTTTTAGTAATTGTTAGTTAAATTTATCTTTATATGATTGTGCAGCCATCCAGAAATACTGAGGATGATGATGACAATGATGGTTTGGATGCCAATGAGGAGTATGACCTTGATGAGGATGGAAATTGAGTGACCAACTAATCCCCTCTTTAATTTGAAATGTTCAAACATCAACTTACTTTCATGTTTAAGGATGATCGCTACTATATGATAGTTTAAGATTTGTGTCGGACTTGGTATTTTATGTGTTTGTGGACTTGTGGAGTTTGTGTTGATGAAAATTGTGGAGGTTGATTTGGTAATGGATATTGTGTTAATGGATTTTATGGAGATTGATGTAGTAATAGATTTTGTGTGTTTGATGAGTTGATGGATTTGTTGTATACAGGTTTGAGAAAAAAAATGGGATTTGAAAAAAAATAGGCGGAACTATACTTCTTTTGTTTTATAATTTTAGCGACGATTATGATTTGTCGCTAAAAGCATAAAACATTGATAAATACCTTTAGTGACGGAATTTTTCCGTCACCATTTATTTTAGTGACGTATTTCAGGTGACGGAATTTTCCGTCACCAATTATTTTTAGTGACGTATTTATGTGACAGAATTTTCTGTCACCAATTGTTTTATACGAAATTTAAAAAAAATATTTGAAATATAAAATACCTTTAGTGACGGAAACTAAATGTCTCCATTCCGTCACTGAAGTTAGTGACAGAATCGTTAATTCCATCACTAACTTTTTAGTGACGAGGGTATACGCGACGGAATCGTGTGACAGAATTTTCTGTCACTAAAACTTTTAGTGACGGAAATTGTTTTTTTAGTGACGAAAATTTCCGTCACTAAAAACCTGTTTTCTTGTAGTGTGATTCTGATTAAATTAGATTTTGAAAACTGATTAAGATTTAAGCAGAATCTGCTGTTTTTAATCAATCTCAAACGGGCTCTTACTCTTTATTAGGAATATGATGCAGATTTCACAAAGAATGTTTAAGTATATTCTCGCTCTTGTTTGATATGTCTACTTTTAGTAATTTAAAAGTATAGCAAAATTTTGCCTTTTAAAATATGGCTAATTATACCTATATCTCTGAGGTTAGGGGAGAATTACAGGTAAGGACAATAGTTTGTACAAATTACACTTATATCCGTTGACCAAACGGAATCCAAAAAACCCTAACGGTTTCCATAATATGACTTCATTACCCCTGAATTTGAGTGTTATTTTCTTTCAAATGCCATTATAAAGATACGAAACCCTAAGTTAAAAATTAAAATTCATTTTGGACTTAATATAGGTTTTAAACTTTTATTTTCTCTCTCTAAATTAGGATTTTAACCTTAATTTCTAAATTAGGATTTCTCGATCAGGATATACTTCAGAAATGGATTATTCATTTTCTAAATTGGATTTTGGCTTTGAATTTTGTCCTCTTATCTCTTATCTTTGCCATGGCAATTTGTAAATCGAGTTCCTAGGGTTAGGATTCCTTTCCTTTTCTTATCTAATTGCACATGCAATTGAATTGCGAAACCAGTAATTCAAATGTATGAGCTTGATTTGACACACTTGAATTGTGAAACTAGTAATTCAAATCGATGTGCGCCGTCGTTCCTCCCTCTTTCCCCCACCACGCCGGCGCCCCATCCCTCTTCCCCTTCTCCTTCGCGGTTGTGCGACTGTGCTATGCGGCTCCCGCAAAGCAAATAAAGGTAAGCTCTGCCGCAAAGAGAAAGAATTCTACGACGAGCTTTCCTTGACAGGGTCTGGCTTCAAAAAAGAACGGTGGTGGCCGATGGAGTGGACATCGATCTGGGCTAAGGGTAACGTAATGGGGGTAGGGTGGGGGGAAGAGGGAGGGGTAGCGGCATGGTAGAGAAGAGAAAGAAAGAGGCGGCGGGGATGGGGTTAGAGTTATGTGGCGACAGCCCCATTGAAATTCAGAAATGATGATGGTTAAAGAGAGAGACAAAGTTAGGGTTTCAAATTAAATCCAATAAAAAACACAAATTTGAAAAAATAATAATTTAAATATGTAATTTGATTTAAAAAAAAGACTTAATTTCTATTAGAGAGATCCTAATTTAAAAATAAGATTAAAACCTTAATTTGGAGAGAGAGAATTAGGTTTTGAAACATTAATTTGGTATTAGATTTGAAACCCTAATTTTGTAAATTAGGATTTTTAATTTTTATACAGTGTATATGTAGATATGTGGTATAAGGGTAATATTGACATTTAAAAAATACACATGGATGACATCAACCAAAAAATACACTTTTTGGACGGAACCCTAACGGATGGACACGGTTGATACATTTTAAAAGTGTTTGGTCACGGTATGTTACATTTTAAAACTTAATATCCTTGACTGTAATTACCCCTTAACCTTAATTACCCCTTAACCTCAGGGATATATGTGTAATTAGCTTTTTAAAATAAGTATAATTTAACGTATCTTTTTTCTTTCTTGTAGAGAAAAGATACATTAAATTATACTTATTTTAAGTGTTTGATAAAAAAAGTTTTTTGAGTGTTTGATAAATAAAAAAAAGTATTTAAAACATCCTCTAAAAAGACCGAAAAAGTGTTTAAAGCTAGTTCTTGTTGTTTCTGGTTGTAAACACTTTTGAAACTTGTTTGACCAAGAAAAGTACCAGAATACCATCAAGTTATTTGCCGAGTACATTGAATGTCCTTTAAGACCATTCATTTTAAGGCTCACTAATCTTTAGGGGAAGAGAGAACTATTCAATTATTCATACACACTTTTCATTTTGATTACACTTCTTGTAAACTTGATTGTTTGTGAGTTGAGCCTTTTTCACTAATTATTCTTATCAGTATGTATAGGCATTATGGTGATACAAAATGGTAAGAGAATTAGTACATAGTTTGCTTATAAGATATATAGGATTCTGTATATGTTAAACAATAACATAATTTATCTTTTGATACCCTTTTTGATCAATTCTCACATTAAAAATATTTTTAACAAAACCCAAACATTTTACATAGCTTTAGACAAGAAATTTTATAACTTTTGTCCAACACTTATTGATTACGCGTAAACTTGATTAAAATTATTTTTAAAAATTGTTACCATTTTAATCTCAAAATAATTTTTAGAATCAGATCCAAATGAATTTTCTATCAAAAAATTATTAAAAATATCATGCGTTAGATACTTAATTGCATTAATAAACACAACCAGATACATTTTGTTTTCACAAATTAAAGAGCAACAAATCTATCAACCTTACATTAATGACACTGAAGGCTGAAGAGTAGTATTGCATATGGGTCCGTTGGCTTAATGGCCATGCTTAAAATCTTACTATAAGTCAAAGAGATGTCACCTCATGTTGCATAGAGGTGTCAAATAGGTCGGGCTTGGGCCGGACCAGCCCAGCCCAAGCCTAACGGGCCTCCAACAAAACAGGCTGGGGCCAGGCCAGTGGGGCTGCCAAACGGGCTGGGCCAGGCCAGATTGGGGGAAATCTGGGCCCAGTCCAAGCCCTGGCCCTAGACCCAATATCTAAGGCCGGGCCCGGGCCCAAATTTTTTTTTGCATTTTCTTATTATTCAAAGTAAAGGCTTTAACTATGGTAATTTTTGTTATTATTTAAGCAAATTGTAATGTAGTACTATGACTAAGATTCTTGTTATTATGTAAGCAAATTAGTAAGAGTAGTAATTAGTAAATTAGTACTATGACTAATTAAAATTTAGCATGAGTAGTAATTAGTAAACAAGAGTAATAATTAATAAGAGTACGAATTAGTAAATAAGAGTAGTAATTAGCAATAGTAATAATTAGAGAGGGAAATAGTAGCAAAGCTTGTGGAAATAGTAGCAAAGCTTTTAGAAATGTCGAATGTTTATATAAGAGAGAGTAAGAAGATTAGTGTGAAAAATTAGAGAGAGATGATATAAATTTAGAGATTTTTGAAACTTCACAAAAGACCAAAATACCCCTAAAAAATATCCGTTTATAGTTGTTGGGGAGGGTAAGAGTGTAAAAACCCTTAAAAGAGTTAAAAAAATTAAGTTGAATCAAAATACCCCCCAAACTAGCCGTTATTTTGCTATTGGGGGGGGGGGGGGGTAAAAGTGGAATTTGAGGAAAAAAAGGGGAATAAAACCATTGGGGGGAAATGGGGGATCTGAATTTGAAAATGGTGGAATCAGGCCAGATCCGGGCTGGGCCCAACCCGGGCCAATTCCAGGCTTCGATTCGGGCCGGGCCAAACCCAGGCTTTTTCGTGCCGGGCCTGGCCCGAGCTTTTTTCTTGGATTTTCTGGCCTGGTCCAAGCCTAGGCCCAAAGCCCTAATATATAGGGCCGCCACTGTTCATCCACGGGGCCGGGCCAGCCTGGGGGCCACCGGCCTTTTTGACAACTTAGACTGCATGCATATTGTATATATATTGTACCAGTGTACCCATATTAAAGGCAGACAAAATTTGTTCTTAACTTGATATGTTAGGCATATTTTGCTTTCGGTTCGGTAGAGGAACAAGTTAAGCAGTCTTTATAACTTCAAATAAATCTCTTTTTCCTGGGAAATCAACAGGGGCCACATGGAATAATTGCTATATCAATTGGTGTATTTCATCCTCTCTGTCACGGGGATACTATTTACGTACTATCCACATTTTGTGTGCGCGCGTGCGTGTGGGTGTAGGGGGTGGGCCTTTCATCATCATCAATAGATCATGTGTAATATGATTTATATGTATAAAGATACTTATATGCGAGAGAAATATGTCATGTGATATATATATATATATATATATATATATATATATATATATACACACACACACACACTAAAATTACTATGTCATAACCTCAAATTAATATAAAGAAATTATCGGTAGATTGTAATGTTTAATGAGATGGTCTATGTTGACCATGAAAATTTAAACTTTAGGCTATGTACTAATGGTTAGTGTAATACATTGAACGAGATCAACATGAATAATACTCGTACTTTCTTGTGTTACCTTATAATAAGAATTTTTCATAACAATACTACTATGTGAAAATCATAATTCTGAGATAGTGATGAACTCGAATCTATAACATCCAGTGCTTTGATGTCACAATGACTACGATTACTTTATTATAATCAATACCTCGACTATTGGTTAATGTATGCTCATGATGTTAAGAACATAATCTAATGTCATGAAGTTCTACGTTCTCTTAAGAAAAAAAATATTTCCTTTAGTTTGATTTGTTGTTGATCATGAAACTTGACCAAGTCTTTTACTAACGTAAATTACTAGAAGATCGATATATTTAAATGAAAAGATAATCAAGGTTATGAATTGAGCATTTAAGGATTAGAATAGCTTGTAGAGAAGAATTTTGCAGAAGATTAGTAATAAGAGCTTATACCTGGTTTCGTAAACTAGAATGCAATTACTGTAATCTGATGCCGTTGACCGCTATTTATAGATTTAAATAAGGTCACGAGACGATCTAATGCTTATAGAATTCTGTTGTTATTAGGAAAGGAAACCATCTCCTCTTAGACATAATTGAGATCGGATTAAGAGAGAGAGATTATTAGACTTGTCAGTAGATTTACTAGGTTTAATCGGATTTTCTGGAGAACCATCAGATAATAATTTTAAATTTCTTTTTTGTCTGACTTTGTATGTTAAATACTATAGCTTTCACGGCTTGAAGCTCACTTTTTACGGTTTACGGTCCCTCGTGGTCATGGAAGAGAAGATCTTACGAGAAACTCAATGCTTTGTTACCGAATTCTACTACACTATTCAAGCAGTTGGTGAGTCGTGAGACGAAAAGAACATCAAAAACACTTGACAGGTGTTTGACATTGATTAATGGTAGAACCTGCTTTAATAAGTTTAAAATAGGGTTTTTGAGTATTTGACAAAAAAAAAAAAAGCCTTTAAAACACCATCTCATATAAAAAAAATGTTTAAAACCAGAAACATCACTTTTGAAGAAATATGTTTGACAAACAAAGTACCAAATTACCCTCAAATTATTTACAAAAGTACATTGAATGCCCTTTTAAGACCATTCATTTTAAGGTTCACTAATTTCTAGGGAAACTAATTTCTAGGGAAGGAAAGGGCTATTGGTATACATTTTCACTTTTGCTCACCTGTGTTTCAAACTTAGGCTTCATTTGATAACATTTTCAGTTTGATTTTTTGTTTTTAAAAAAATAAAAATAAAAATCAGTTTATTTTTTTTAAAATAATAAGTGAGTGTTTGATAACCCAGTTTTTATTTTGAGTTTTTTTTTTTTTTGTGTTTGATTGCCTAGTTTTTATTTTGAGTTTTTTCTTTGGTGGCAGTGGTGGGGCGTGAAGGTGGTCGGCCGCCGGCGGTGGTAGGCATTGGCTGCCAGGGTGGCTGGTGGCTGTCGGCCGCTGGTGGTAGACATTGGCGGTGGGCAGTGGCTGCCGGCGGTGGGAAGGTGATGGTGGTCTCAAAATAAAAATTGAAACTCATTTTTGGAGTTTTCAAAAACAGCCTTGGTTTAAATATTAATTTTTTAAACTGAAGAAAAAAAACGAAAACTGTACTCCAAACGTGTTTATTTTTTTCAATTTACAAAACTGAAAAAAAACTCTGTCCAACGGGGCCTTAAATGTTGGTGAGTGAATTTTTTTCACTAATTATTCTTATGAATACATCTATATACAGCCGATATGATGATATAAAAGGGTAAGACAATTAACCACATTTGCTTATAAAAGATAGAGAATCTTGCTTATGCTAAACAATAACAGAATTTATCTTTTAATGCCCCTTTTTCTCACATACAAATATTTTAAGCAATTTTATTCGAACACTGCTCACAGCTTTTAATAAGAGTTTTTGTAACTTTTATCAAATAATTATTGATTCTGCGTAATTATGATTAAAAGTATTTTTGAAAATTGTTTCCGTTGGATCTAAAAATAGTGTTTTAGAATTAAATTCAAATGGACTCTTTTTTCAAAAATTTATTATAAGTTTAAGTATTAAATAGTGATGCCAAAGAAAGTAGGTTCGCAGTGGACGCTGAGGTGCCCTAAGGAATATATTCCTAATCAGATGTCAAGTATGCTGATTTATGACACAACAAGGATGCAACAAGCGCATAGACCAAGGGCTTCCCAGACAGAGCCTGAGGATGGCAGTGCTGCGAGGGCGATAATGTAGGGTGAATACACGACGACAGTTATAATCCGATTCTTAGATCCAAAATCAAGGTCCTACATGTTTCTTTCTCTAGAAATCTATAGTTTTGAAATTCTAGAGTGAGAAAGTGAAAATGTGAAGAAGGTCCTCAAAATGAATTCTTAAGATCTCTACTTATAAAGGTTGAGATGATGATGTCATCAACCAACACATGGCGCTCCCTGAGAGTGACACATCACCTAGGGGTCCATAGGTACCGATGCTCTAGAGACTGTTGGATCGCATATTCACCCGACCTGTCCCTACAATGTTGCTCTGTCTGTCTGAAAAGACTGGCGCACACAGCGTTGGTATTGCCAGAGAGCTCCCTTGATCTAGCCACTAGTCCAAAGCCCTTATAGAGTCCCATAAGGCTTTGAGAGACGGCGAAGACCTTCCAGTTGTAGCGAAGACCCAATGCCCAACTGTCAGGTAGAGTAGGCGCAATGCCCTCTGGAGACCTGCTCCCATTTTAGAGTGGCCCAGGGGTCATAGTCCCTAAGGGGTGCTGATGAAAGCCCCCAGTGCTAGAGCACTTACGCCAGTCATGCAGACACTTTGACGGAGATAGTGTCCCGGAGGAGTCGCCTATCCTGCGAGTGATTCCTTTTGCATGAGCACTCGAAGAGCCCCAAGGTAGTGTCCTGGAAGAGTCGCCTACGTGATGGGCCAAGGTAGCATCTCGGAGGATCCGTTTACCTGGCAGAAGGGGAGTCTTCATGCTAGAGCACTTAGAGCTCCCTGACGGAGATAGTGTCCTAGAGGAGTCGCCTATACCCGCAGGTGAGTCTTTGTACAGGAGCACTCAGAGCGTGCCAAGGTAGTGTCCTAAAAGAGTTGCCAACCCGACGGGCCAAGGTAGTATCCCGGAGGAGCTGTCTACCTTGTGGAAGGGGAGTATTCGTGCCGAAGCACTTAAAGCTCTCTGGCAGAGATTTGTCCCGAAGGAATCGCTTATCCCTACGGGTGAGTCCTTGTGCCGGAATACTCGGATTGTACCAAGGTAGTGGCCCGGAGGAGTCGCCTACCCGATGGGTTGAGATAGCATCCCGAAAGAGCCGTCTACCTGGTGGAAGGGGAGTCTTCATGCCAGAGCATTTAGAGCTCCCTGACGAAGATAGTGTCCCAGAGGAGTCGCCTATCTCAGCGGGTGAAATCTTGTGCTAGAGCATTCAAAGTGCGCCAAGGTAGTGTTCCGGAGGAGTCATCTACCCGACGAATTAAGGTAACATCCGGGAGGGGCCGTCTACTTGGCGAAAGGGGAGTCTTCGTACCGGAGCACTTGGAGCTCCCTGGTAGAGATAGTGTCCCAGAGAAGTTTCCTATCTCCGTGGGCGAGTCCTTGTGCTGGAGCACTCGGAGTGCGCCAAGGTAGTGTCCCGGAAGAGTCCCTATCCAACGGGCCGAGGTAACATCCCCGAGGAGCCATTTACCTAGCGAAATGGGAGTTTTCACGCTGGAGCACTTAGAGCTCCCTGGCTAAGATAGTGTTCAGGAGGAGTAGCTCATCCCCGCGGGATGCTGCACACTCCAAGGAGTACGTCAAAGCATGTTCTACGACCAAGGCAAGGAGCGCATGATGTGGTGAAGAAATGGACAAACGTTTGGGCGTGGTGATGTGACAGAGAGTTCGCAGGCCGCGACTGTATCAGCGGAGTGGCGCATGGGCATGACAGAGTGTGTGCGGTGCCGGCGGCAGGGTAACGTGACCGAGATCCACGGAGCCCGACTGTATCAGAGGCGCGACGCAACAGACTGTGTATGGTGCCAGCGACATGGTAGTGTGATCGAGAGCCGCGGGCGTGACTGTATTAGCAGCGCGGCGCATGGGGCGCGATAGACTGTGTGCAGTGCCAGGGGCACGTGACATGGAAACGGTGTACGAGCATGGCGACGGGTATCGCGGAGTAGAGTATCGTGTAGGGGGCATGTGACGTGGAGACGACTCTCATGTGCAGCAGTCCAAACATGCACAACCAACTAAGGTCGGCTGACCAAGCCAAGTTGGCTAGGTTGCCAGACGGGATAACAGAGATCTAAGTATGTGTAGGCACGATGAGATAGCAACAGGTAGTTAATTGTATTATCAAACACAACCAAACACATTCTTTTTTTGGCAAATTAAAGAGCAATAAACTCTCAACCATACACACTAATGACGGTGACGACTGAAGACCATTGCACATGCATAATCACAGTATTGCATATGGGTCCGCTGGCTTAATATGGCCATGGTTTAAAATCTTACTATAAGGCAAAGAGATGTCACCTCAAGCAGCATATTATATAATGTAATCATAGACAAAATTTGTTCTTAACTTGATAATGGTTTCGGTTCGGCAGATGAACAAGTTAAGCAGTCTTTGTAAATTCAAATGAATCTCTTATTCCTGGGAAATCAATAGGGGCCACATGGAATGATTGCTTTATCAAGTTGGTGTATTTCATAATCTGCCTGTCATGGGGATACTATTTACTATCAGCATTTTGTGTGCTTGTGTTTGTGTGTGGGCGTTTTTTTTTTTTTTCCTTCTTTTTTTTTTAGAGAAGAGGGGGAGGGGGTGGTTTCCTGCTGCTCTAAAACCTTGTCATTTGATTATGACTGTTTTTAAATAATAATACCGTGCCTTCTATTGATAGATATGTATAATATGATTTATAATATATAAAGATACTTATATACGAGAGAAAATGTCATGTGATATATGTGCTAGAATTCCTATATTCATAACCTTAAATTATTAAAGAGAAATTATCGGTAGATTGTAATGATTAATGAGATGGTTTATCTTGATCATGAAAATTTAAGCTTCGAGTTATTTACTAGTGGTTAATATAATACATTGAACGAGATCAACATGAATAATTCTTGTATTTTATTGTGTTACCATATGATAAGATTTTTTTCATAATAATACTACTATGTGAAAATCATAATTTTGAGATACTGATTAACTCGACTTTCTAATTTTGATATCAAAATTCTGTTATTGTAATATTTAAGCTCAACAATTCCGCAATTTAGCTCCACCCTTACTTCTTGGTTTGGAAAAAATGATGTGGAGCTCAATTAAAGAATTGTGGAGTCCTAATATCAGTTTTCTATGTAAACATATTTTTTTCCTGGAAGGGTTCATTAACCACAATTAATATCAATATAAAAACACCAAAAGGGAGATGAATTCACATTAACATCTATGCTATTATTAAAGGAGAGAACCCTTATTATTATTCTTATTTTTTTGCACTTTCAATTGTACCCTTTATTTCAATCCTTGAAACCGCCATTCTAGTAGTCGCTTAAAAAATTAACAATCATCATTAATATAATTTAAAATTTAAATATACCTCCAGTGCGCTCCTACTTTTTCTAGCCCCACCCTATTTATAACTACCCACGACTCCTTTATTCCTGATTTTCTCTCGTCATCTGTCCTTGTATTACACTTCTTCTCCCGCTGGAGGCTATCCTTTAATTTTTTTTTTTTATATAATCTATTTCTACTGGTTTAAATATAATCACTAAGTAAAATAATAATGTGTGTTTGCACAGGCATTTTAAGTCTATAAACAAGAACCTAAGTTGGCAGCCATAAACCCAGAGCAAGTCCAAATTAAACTCTAGGCATCAATATTCGGCCAAGCCCACTTCGGCTTTGATCAAACATCAGTCTTGGGCGGCCTTTTAGGGCTCCCTCGGTGTCCATCTCCATCCTAAATAAGGCCCATGGACTAGACTCCATTACATTCACTAATTTGGTGTCTTCAAAGTTCTGTTTGAAAAACGCAAACAAAATTTCTAAAAAAGAAAAAAAAATAATAAAAGGCTATCTCAACCGAGCTTATACAAGGCCGATGTAGAAAATGCTATGCACGAATTTGAGGTGCAACCAACATTTCCTTCCCAAAGATGTTGAGTTCTGTATTTGGCACCAGTGTCTTGGTTTTCTAGAGAAATCTAAAAAATGACAGTGAAATTACCCAATAAAACGATGAATCCTTTTGGCTTGCATAGTGCGCCTTAAATAACATACCTACAACGCTTATAGCATATGCTTTTGGGATGACATTTTGATATGTGTTGAGTTTCTCTTTAATTTTGGGTAGTGACTCTCAGCCTTAGATTCTAGTACTAAGTTACACATCTTTCGCTGCTCTATTCTCCAATTTCAATGGAAGAAGCTAATGCGAGGCGTGCAATGTGCAGCGGTAGCAGGGGGGCAAGTGGAGGTGCAACTCCAGCCTTGAAGCCGTAAAGCACGGTACACGAGAGCTCCTGAAAAGGCTCCGATGGTGGGTGCCGTAAGATATATCCATATGTCCTGGAACTTCCAGGAAACTAGTGCCGGTCCCAGTGACCTTGCTGGATTCATCGATCCTCCTGAAACAGGCCTGCATGAAAACCACCAGTAACAGGATTAACATGCGATTATCTGACATGAACTAGCGCTTGTATTAACCTTTTTGCGATGCGAACACACTGAACAATGTTAAAGGAGGATATGCATTTGAACAGTTTGGACGTGTATACGTACCCAGTGATCAGCACCCCAAGTCCAATGGCTACTCCAACAATGAATCCAGATAACTTCCCTACCTGCAGCAAAAGGGAAAAAGAGAAGATTAGTAGTTCTAAAGTAAGCTGTGCATGCCTCGTGGAAGAAGTCGATGAAGGATCAGTTTGGAGCTGGAGATGAATGCTTCAATTGATCCTCCAGCACTAGCCTAAGTACATGCATTTTACATAAATATTATACTCATTTTCTCTCCTTAGAAGAGACATGCTGGAACAATTAACAAATTTTATCCAAACACAAAGCTACCCTAGCTACAACAGAAGTTCAATGATCGGTCAAGGGCACATATGAGACATAATTTGATTTATAACTTCCCTCTGGAAAGATGAGATTTCCTCTAATTGGGATGACATGGAGTAACTTCTTTCTAGGAAGTAAACGAAGCACAATTCGACGAGTGTGTGCATTGAAATGCATCATTTGAGTTTTATTTTGAATTGTTAGGCCTGTCTGAAAGAATGCCAGAAAAGCAAAAAAGTGTAATGCAAATACGTGTGCTAGCACCAAAGCATGGCAGTACTTGTCATACTATTTGAGTTTCATCCGACAATGATGCAGCTAGGAGCAGAAGGATGAATGTTGCAATGAGCTCCACCCAGAAGGCTGCTATGCTTCCGTGGAGCGGTCGGGTGAACATTAGCTCGACTCCACCGCATATATTAGCTTTCCCGCGGATGTTGCCAGCATAGATCCCCCTAATTGCGCCAAAATATAAAGCGGTACCTTGAAAAACATTAGCAGGCATTTCAATTTTTGCAGCTCAAAAAACTCTGAATGGTAAACCTGAAAGGATCTTTAAGTACCTTGGACCATGGAAATGGGCCAACAGTTGCAAAAGCAATTGTGACAGCAGGGTTAACATGGGCACCAGAGATACCCCCTATAGAGAAAACCACAACAATTACTGTTAAAGCTGCTGCGATCGCGTATTCCAGGAGACCTACTTGGCCTCCTGTTAGATGCATACTTGCTACAATCCCACATATACAGAACACCAAAATAAAAGCCCCCATTGCCTCTGCAATAACCTGCATATTTTAGAACCATATTAGAGGAAGATGTTGAAGTCATTAGCAATATGCCTTGAAGGGACACCTCATGAAATCATAGTAGGACCATTTCCTGTTTTCATTGTTTCTCTGCTACTATTATATTCATCTGACCTTCTTCCACAATGTTTGAGTCAGCACTAGAATGATTTGAATGAAACTGGCAGAAAGTACAGTTTGAATGAAGATGTAAAATGTGGTTGAGAACGAAAACTACAAACCAAAATGAAAGGAATACAAAAAGTCCCCTCTCAAAGATATACTTACCTTTCGAGCACAAGTTAGATCCATTACAAATCGAAAGCTGCGAACCTTCGTTAAACTGTCTTTGTTTCCTGACGTTGGATTAGAGCCAATCTCTTGATCATATTAAGATTGATCGCTCTTTGATGGATTAAGTGATACGTCTGGAGATTGTTGATCATTGAACCATTGTTTCATGATCAAACGTATCTCTTACTGAGTTCCACAGCTCAGAGTAGTCGCATCTTTAGATTTTTCGGACTAGCCAAACAGGTGTAGATGTGACGTGTCCAGCTACAAAATAGCTTGTAGCTTTTGTTTCATGGAAATCTGCATATATAGATATCTAGATGTGTTTCCTGTAAAGGGAGGTTGCAGTGTTGGAGATTTGTTTGTTGTTCACACAGTTTAGGTTCTCTGAAAGAAGGATTGAAGGTGGGGCGCTGTTGCTTCAACACGTTTCTTGTGAGGTTCCAAAAGGAGGGAAGTATAAGTCATGCTTCTTCAGTGTCCCATTTGAACGAAAAAGAGGTTGACCTTACACCTAAAATATCCCTCGCACGACTGATCATCAGGTTATTGTCGTACTGTTTGTGTGTCTACACGTACTAGGGTGGAATTTTTCATTAGTAGTTGGTAAACAGTCTTTCCCGTTTATATCAGTTGTTGAGCAAGGGAGATCCTGAGGCTGCAATCATCAATTGATTCTAGTGCATCATTACAACGCGACCAGTTCAAATGTTACTTTTTGTAAAAGGAGAAGTATTGCTGGAATTTCACTTGGTTAAGTGAGTGATCTTCTCTATTTATATAGTTACAAATCATTTGAATTTACAGATATAATGATAATCCTATCTAAAGTAGTTACAATATGAAATTTAAACAAAGGGAATTTAAGTTCAAGATACAAATTTGTGATGAAGAGATAAGTGGATAAGCTGGGCTTCATATCACCATTAAATGGTCGCTAATAGCCCCCCTCAAGCTGATGGTAAGCGGCAGCAAACCTGAAGCTTGTCACGAAGAGTAATGAAGCGGTCAAAGGAAAGTGGTTTGGTGAAGATGTCAGCAACTTGGGCATGTCTTGGAAGAAAGCGAATGAGAAGAAGGTTTTGAGAGACTTGGTCACGAACAAAATGAAAATCAACCTCAATGTGTTTGGTTCGAGCATGAAAGATGGGGTTGGCAGACAAGTAGGTGGCTCCGATATTGTCACACCAAAGTGTAGGAGGTTTGGGTAGAGAAACACCAAGTTCATGAAGAAGAGAACGAAGCCAAATGAGTTCGGTGGTGGCATTTGCAACAGAACGATATTCAGGCTCTGTGGATGAACGAGTAACAGTGGGTTGCTTTTTGGCAGACCATGAGATAAGATTAGGGCCAAGATAGATGGCATAACCCCTGGTTGAACGGCGATCATCAATATTACCCGCCCAGTCTACATCACTAAAGGCATGCAGGGAAGAAATTGGAGATTTTTGGAAGAGTAAGCCATGAGAAATGCTGGCTTTTAAGTAACGTAAAATTCATTTGACAGCAGTCCAATGAGCATCGGTAGGATGTTGCATGAATTGTGCCAGTTTATTAATGGTAAAGGACAAGTCAGGGCGAGTCAATGTGAGGTATTGTAGGGAGCCAATGATTTGGCGGTAGTGAGTAGGGTCAGGAAGAGGATGGCCAGAGGTTTTGGAGAGTTTAAGGGATGAATCAATAGGAGTAGGTAGGGTTTTGGCATTGATCATGGAAGTTTTCTGTAAGAGATCAAGAATGTAACGGCTTTAGGAAAGTATAAGGCCAGCGGAGGTGTAACTAATTTCAATGCCAAGAAAGTAGCTTAGAGGGCCAAGATGGCGAATGTCAAATTCACGACGAAGGCAAGATAAGAGAGTAGTAATTAGGGACGAAAAGCTACCCATTAATACGATGTCATCCACATAAACGAGTAAGTAAAGGGTGTGACTGTTGAGATGAAGTACAAAAAGACTGGGGTCAGTTTGAGAGGGGCTAAAGCCAAAACGGATTAAAAAATTAGAGAGGCGTGTGAACCAAGCCCGAGGAGCTTGCTTGAGACCGTACAATGATTTGTGTAATTTGCAAACATGAGAAAGGTACAAGGAATCAAGGAAACCAGGGGGTTGGGCCATGTATACCTCTTCAGAGAGATGACCATGAAGAAAGGCGTTGGAGACGTCTAGTTGGTGAAGTGGTCAAGTATGAGAGAAAGTAAAACACGAACAATTGTTGGCTTGATGACGGGACTGAAGGTAGCAGTGTAGTCTACACCTTCATGTTGATGAAAACCTTTGGCGACAAGTCGAGCTTTGTAACGTTCCAAGGAACCATCAGATTTTTGTTTGATCCGAAAAACCCACTTATAACCAATCACATTCATGCAAGGATGGAATGGCACAAGGGACCATGTCTGATTTTTAGCAAGGGCAGTGAGCTCGTCTTGCATTGCAGTGCGCCAATGGGGAATTTTGTTGGCTTGGGTGAAACTGGTGGGTTCATCTTCTGAGGAAACAGAGAAAAGTAGAGCTTGGGTAAGGGGGTGTTTGGTAGAGAGAGAGAGGCAGACTTAGGAAGCTTTCGTTTGGGATGTGGGCAAAGAGACATGGGGTGGGTGCGAATAGGAGCTGGATGTTGAGTTGAGATAGAAGAAGCAAGAGGCAATTTGGAAGGTTGGGGGATGTGATTAGGATGTGTGGCATTAGGGTGAGTAGAAGGAGGTGAGGGTGGAAAAGGTGCGGCTGAAGCAGTAAAGTTGGGATGGGGCGAGATGGGTGTATCGGTGGAGGTGGCGGGTGAGGAAGTGTGATGGTGAGAAGAGTTGGTGTTGAAGAAGGAAGCTTGTGAAGGAGAGAAAGAAATACCTGATAAGACGCCACCAGAAGGAGCACTTGAAGGGGTCCAGCGAACTGCAGGTAACTCCACAAAGGAGAGCGAATAAGAATGTGCAGGAGGAGGAGGAGAAGATTGTGAAAATGGAAAAAAATCTTCATTAAAGCGAACATGACGTGCAATGTAAATGCGACCAGTGGCTTTGTCTAGGCAATGATAGGCATGATGATTAGGACTATAACCTAGAAAGACAAAAGGTATGGAACGGAAGTTGAACTAATTGTGAGAATGATAAGGGCGTAGAAGCGGAAAACATGAGCAACCAAAAACGAGAAGAAAGGAGTAGTTAGGTGGCCAACTAAAAAGTTTTTCATATGGGGACAAGCCATTTAGGACAGGCGCAAGAAGACAATTAATGAGGTAAATTGCCGTTTCAAATACATAATCCCAATATTTGAATGGTATTGACGAATAAGCAAGAAGAGAATGACCAGTGTCAACTACATGTCAAATTTTTCGTTCGGCATGACCGTTTTGTTCATGAGTGTGTGGGCAAGCAATGCATTGGAGAATACCTTCAGAAGCAAGAAGCGGAGTTAATTTTCAAAATTCTCCACCCCAATTAGACTGAATGGCTTTCAAGTAAACATTATACTGACGAAACCCAAGGGCTTGAAACTGAGTAACTATAGAGCACACTTGGGATTTATGCATTAACGGAAAGTACCATGAGAATTTCGTAAAATCATCAACCATAATGAGAAAAAATGTATGTCCATTAGCTGAAGGTAGAGAAGGGCCCCAAACATCCATGAAAACTAATTCCAAGGGTTGCTTACTAACAAAGGAAGAGGAGGGGAGAGGAAACTTAGACATTTTTCGTAGACAACAAGAATTGCAGAAAGTAAAATTTGAAGACGAACATGGCAAGTTATTTTTATGAAGGACTTGGTGAATGTCTTTGGAGTGAAGGTGACCAAGTCTGTGATGCCATTGATTGAGAGATGTGCGTTCACCGATATGATCACGAGGAGGGTGAAGCGAGTGCAGTCGATAGAGCCCCTAATCAAGTGTTCCGGTGAGAAGCGGCGTCTTGGTGTCCTTGTCCTTCACAATAAAAGAAAACGGGTGAAATTCAAAAAAGCAGTTATTGTCTTTTGTGAATTGATGCACAGAGAGAAGATTTTTGGTAATGGTAGGAACATGTAAGACATTTGATAAATGAAAGGAAGAGGTGGGTGTTTGAAATTTAGTGTAACCAATGTGGGTAATTGGAAGTCCATTACCGTCACCAACACGGAGTTGATCAGTGCCCTTGTATTCATCTGAGACATGAAGTTGTTGCAGGCTGTTTGTGATGTGGTGGGTAGACCCCGTATCATAGAACCAAGACTCAAGAATTGAAGCATGATCGCAAGAAGAATAGGTTGCGATCCGAGCAGATGGATCAGAATTGCGAGAACTCTGATAACGGTATTGACAACAGTTGGCATAATGACCAAATTGCCTGCAAATTTGACAGCGAGCTCCAACAGAATGTCCACCAGAATTGCCGGTGCCAGAGTTGGAGCGAGATCGATTAGAGTGATAATTTGATGAAGATCCGCAACCGTTATTGTTGTTAGAGTAGCGGTTGAAAGTTTGAGAATGTTGATTACGCTGTGGAAGAGGAGAATAGGTGACGTGGGGATGTGAATTGACAGAAGAAGAAGAGCGGTGTGCAATTTGTGCCGAAGGCAGTTGAATGGATGGCCGCCGAAAAGGCCGAGGAGATTGTTTGAACGAAGAATAGGCATGAGTTGTGTTTGCCAAAGAAGATAGTTACTGGTGATAAGTTTAATGGTGGTAAAGTACCGGAGGTGGAATTGTTGACAGCAGAGGAGGAAACCATTTTGGAAAAAAAAGAAGGAACTAACTGTAGGCTCTAAATACCATGTAAAAGGAGAAGTATTGCTGGAATCTCACTTTGTTAAGTGAGTGATCTTCTCTATTTATATAGTTACAAATCATTTGAATTTACAGATATGATGATAATCCTATCTAAAGTAGTTACAATCTGAAATTTAAACCAAGGGAATTTAAGTTCAAGATACAAATTTGTGATGAAGAGATAAGTGGATAAGCTGGGCTTCATATCACCATCAAATGGTCACTTATTCTTTTGAGCGATTGTCATCATGACATGCAGTTGTTATGCTCGTTATGAAAAACCGCAAAACTTGTGCTCCTGAGTCCGGCAGTTGGTATATTAGACGGAGACATGCTACCTGCAGCGACACTTGACGGTCGTTTAGGAGTTAGGACTGCCTGAATACCTTGAAAGTGCTCAGTCAAAATGTAACAGCGTATATAGGTATGCTTCATTTGTTTTTGAATCAGTGCTTCCGAGGACTCCAATCTCATTAACTACATAAGCCGAAGACATTTGCCTTAGTCTTTGGTTTCAGGCATACTGGATGTGTAAACTTATGATTTCTAGTTTAAGGAAAATGGGCGGTAGCCCCGAACGGAACAGATATGAATTTGGAAACTACTCGGGCGAGATCTCTTCACAAGCCATGACATTTGGCGACCCTTCAACATACATATAAGCCATTTTCAACATCCTGTAAGATCAGAATCTGAACATGCCATACGGGAGAGCTCCACAGCATGAGAATAATCAAAAGGCTGTGATCCAAAGTAGTATGCCACGTCATGACGTAGCTTGAATAAAAATGCTAGTTGTTTCCAAATTCATTTTCCAAAAGCTGGCATTTCAGACACAATGACCCCTAAATTCCTGAATTACTAGCTTGACTCACGATTAATAGTCACTTCACTTACTAGTTTGACTCGCGATTAATAGGACTACTGATCACCATTTGACAAGAAAACAAAAGGTTCCCAGATCTCTTTCTGAGTACCCATATATTGCTGCGACCAAGAAGTACAAAAAAGCAAACCCTTCTTTGCTAATTATGCACCAAGTTTCTGTACGTAGAATTGACAAATCCTCTCATTTATCTACAAACAACACCACACGCAACGTTATATATGCATCTTCTTCAGCTATTCCTCCTTGTGCTAGCCTTCATATCCTATGGAATCTCAGCTCAACCACCTTATCACACCCTAGTTGCACCCCTAATCAAAGGCTCCAAAACTTTCACTTGTAGCATCCACGATACTTCCATAAACACTATTTCATAGACCTACATCCCCCACATTGATGCATCCAAGCCCGGTCTTTACCGCTCTTCTTTACCTTTCCCTCCCGAATGTCCTCCATCAACAACACATCCAAAAACCAGTGCAGTACTTGCACTGTCATCCCCGTGATTTCAGTCACTATAATGTTTGCCAATTAGATCAATTGACCTATAACGAACTCATCATCATATATTGGACAGATGCAGCAAACATTCTCTCAAACACTCCACTGCTAAAGAGTCCCGTACCACCGTGTTGTTATATTGGCATCAGCGACATTCCATTGATAAAAGGCTATTCCTATTCTGGCAGGCTCACTTGCGCTTAATTCGATCATCAGGCCGTGTTGGAATGAAACTTAGTACAGTTGTGCCCTGCACTAAGCCAAGGAGTGATATTTACAAGTCCTTTATGAAGTGCTTCTTGAAGGCAACTGAGGAATCCACGAGCCAAGATGGTGAAGCTATTCGGACTATGTCTCAATACTAATGCTATCGGGTTTAGTCGCATTGGTTTAAGGGTTCCCCCGTTATCTGGACCTGGCCAATGGCAAGAACTAGACTATGAAAGGAGCTAACTCCATGAAGCAAGTTCGCAGCAATGTGGCGTGTCTTGCTTTAGTGGACGGTGGATATACGGTTGAACAAGCCCTTGCAATTGGTCCTTTTAGGGGAACAACTTCTTGTTGTTTGATCTTGGCTAGTCGAGGTTGGGGTTCAATCCTTCCTTGTTCTTGGTGAGTACTATATGTGGTACCTTGGCGCATTTTGGTGGTGGTGCACCTTTGGTAATAGACTGAGTTGTGATATTTCTTCTTGTTGGTCAGAAATGACATATAATGTGCCCCCACACTCCAACTTGCAACTAATAAAAGTGGACAGGTAGACTTTAGCGTGACACTGCAATATGCCTTTAAATGTCATTGAATACAGTCAGATGACCTGGTTGCCTTCAAAGTAACTCTTACTAGCTGTTTCTCCACTGAAATTTTCTCTCACCTAGTTGATGGTAGCGATAGTCCTAGCAACTGAGCTCGCCAGTTTGTCATGCTGCACGTCTGTACTTAATGTGTCGGCATTACCGCAATTGATGGTTCCCTGCCATTGGTAGTTGATACTCAGTAACTCGAGCAAAAATGCATCACTGTTATGGTAAACAGTTTGACTTAAATTATCGCTATATGACGTCCACCAGTAACTTACAACCGAAAGAAGCATGCCTGCTGTGGCAATAGATCTAACCTTAAGTTGCAGCCACAATTGTCGGTACTTGGTTGAATCCAAAGAGGCCTAAATGCCGCTAATCTCAAATATAACTTGCAGCTTGTGGCTGAATACAATAAGCAACATTCAATGATCTCCAAATTATATCAAATATTTTGCTGGAAAATCAATGTTTTGCTATTTATAGACGAAAATGTTCTGTTGGAACTTGAAAAGTTAAGGCTTCGTTTGACAATTTTTTTTTTTGATTTTCAGTTTTCAATAAATAAATAAATTATAGAGCCGTTTAATTTTTTTACAAAAAATAAGTGGGTATTTGATAACTCAGTTTTTTTTTTGTGGTGGTTTGCGGTGGCTGTGGCCGACGATGGCCGCTGGCGCAGGCGCCGGGGATGGGAGGGTGGTGGTAGTGCTGGTCTAAAAAAAAACCAATACTGAAAAAAAAATCAGTTTTTGGAGTTTTTAAAAACAACATTGATTTAAAAATTGAAAGAAAAAAAAAAAGAAAAATGGTTACTAAACGCAACTTTTTTTTTTTTTTCAGTTTTCAAAACTGAAAAAAATTGTGTCAAACGGGGCCTAAATTAACTTGTAGTTTTTAGGTTATTTAGAAAAGTCTAGTCAAAGAGACTTCTAGTGTAAAATGAAGTAGTTGGAAGATGAAAGGTTGTACTCTAGAAGTGTCCAAGGCAATTATAAATAGGGTGTCATGTTTTGTATTGAGTTAAGCCACTAAGGATGGCCCGACCATTAAGAGTGTCTTCCCTTCTCTCCTAGTATCCATGTCTTGTACTATGATTTTCATCGGTGTATCAAATTCTAACATGGTATCAGAGCGGTCAAGTCTAATGGGACGTCAACCGCTATCTCGCTGCATGAAATCCATCGTCTTCAGCCACGTCTACTTCACCAAGAAAAGAAATAGACGAAGATGAAGAAGCATGAGTGCCTCTGAGAGAGCCTAAAAGACTCTACAAGCACTGTTAGTTGATGAGAAGGGCGTAGTGCCATTACAGGAGCACTATAGCACTGTTGTGGCTCTACAAGCACCGCAAAAAAGCATGCGTGCCTCTGAGAGAGTCGCATAATGAAAAAGAAATGAAGAGAAGTGGTCACAGCATGGTGAAATGGGGCGAATGGAGCATGAAAATGGAGAGAGGTTTATGATGAAAAAAGAAGAAAAGACAGGTGGCTACAAAGTTTCAATATGTAGGAAGACAAAATGGGTGGCTTCCAAATGCCAACCCACCAAAAGAAAGAGAAATGGGAAGCTAGCAATTGCTTTACCAAACAAATCCCATGGCAGCAATTAATGAACAAATGGAGAAGTTTCCATGAATGAGGCAAAAAGAAGAGCATGAATAACAGAAGAACGGCGGCAGCCATAAGAAAACCGACAAAATCATGAGGGACAATTGCATTCAGTACCCCAAGTTTGCACCCGGTAGCGTGCTGCAGCACAAAGTTTTTTTTTAGCTACCTACCATCCCAAAATCACATAAGTGTGGCGCTCAACACCATCCATCCGAATTCCGGCCAACAGCCTCGCCGGAGAAGTAATTTAACTTAAACAAGGGGGTATTTTGGTCAGAAAGATTAAAAAAGGAAGAGAAGATTGCAATGGGTTTGTCAGGCGGCGGCGTGGGGCTGTTGCCGCTGTGGGGGGCGGGGGAGAGAAGATGAAGGAAGAGAGGGGGCTCGGTATCGTCGACAGGGGAGGGACGCTGCCGACGGAGAGTGGGGTTGTTGCAGCCGTGAATTCTTGGCTGCTGATATGCATTACTCTGTGACGGGGGAGGGACTGGTTGGGAGGTCAATGTCGCCGACGGGGGAGGGACTGCAGGCGAAAAGTGCTGCACCGGCCTGAGATGCAAAAAATGGGCAAAGGACAGCAGTAGAGAGCTGTTGTGGCCGCGGGGTGGGAAGAGAGAAGAGGGGTGGGGGTCAGCGTCGCTGACGGGGGGAGGGACTCTGCGGGCGTGAGATGCTGAAAGAGGGGCGTGGGGTGAGGGGGAGAGAAGAGGTAGGAAGAAAGGGGAGGGGGTCGGCGTCGCCGACGGGGGGGGGGGGGGAGGGCGCTGTCGGCGAAGCGAGTGAACCGGCGTGAGATGCCGACGTAAGGGGGTTGGCGGCGCAAACATCTGATAGAGATTAGGGTTTCTGTTATTCACTTGATATTCCAAAAATGCCCTCCCAAGTTTAGCTTATTAATTTTTTTTTCCAAAATTTGGACTGAGGGTGTTGGGCAGGGGGGGGGGGGGGCTAATGTACCCCCTCAACTTTTGGATAAAAAATTTCCATTTCACCTCTCTCTCTACGCTGCCCAAGGGCTAAGTTTCTCACCCACAGTGCACTCCCACTCTCCTATTCCCAGACGGCCAGACCGACAGCCAGCAAGTCGTAGACAAAGTCACAGGCGACGCCGTGACCGGGGATGGGCAGCAGCGTGTGAAGACCCGCTCAGATCTGGAATAAGTGGAAGCATTGACTGGCGAGGAGGTCGTCTTCACTCTTTAGATCTAGAACCTTCAACCGATTAGATGAAGCAGTGACCGCTGTACTGACCAGCGAGTGGCGACGGCAAGGTGAGGACTCCACCGTCCAACAACCCTCTGCCGCCGCCGATGCATTGACGATCGGTGAAAGATTCATTATTTTCAGATTTAGTTACGCATTTTCAGATTGTCAGTTTGTCATTTACTTTCCTAATTGAGCATTTCAGATTTTTAATTGAGCATAAAAATCATTTTAGATTGTGATTGAGATGCTTTCCTAATTTGTTTTCGACGTTACTTTTCGAATTGCTTTCATAATAACATTCATGATTGGGACTAGATTGATTTACTCTACTGTGTTTGATGAAAGCCTTTTAAATTTATTTTGGAGGCTTTTGGACTCAACGGGGAAGACGAAGTACTAAAAATCACTCTGTGGGAACTAGAAAAGGGGAAATAAGAGTGAGATTGTTTTGCTATGGTTGTTTTGTCTACACTCCTCCAGGCATAATTAGGGTTGTTGAAATTTAGAAAATGAATATATAGGAAATATAAGTATATAAGGATAGGTAATAATTATTTTACTTAAAACAAATTTAGCGATTTCAATATATTTTTAGCACCCCTTGAGATAAAATCCTAGCTCTGCCACTGGTGTTGGGTGTCACACTTATGAGATTTTGGGGTGACAGATAGCTAAAAAAAATTTTGTGGTGCAGCACGCTATCGCGTGCAAACTTAGGGGTGTTGAATGCAATTGACCCAAATCATGATGAAGAAGAATCAGTGATTGAAATTTGCAGATTTGTCCAAGTCAAGTGCTCAGCATTGGTTAAGCATGGAGTTAAAAAAAAAATAGAGAGAAGGTTTTGCATTACAACGATGAAGAGAGAAAAGAATCTTGCATTTCTGAAAATTACAATTTAATAGAGGGTGTTGGAACTTGACAAGTTAAATTAACTTGTAATTTTCAGGCTATCTAGAAAAGTCTAGTCAAAGAGAATTTTAGTGTAAAATGAAGTAGTTGGAAGATGAAAGGTCCAAGGTAATCTTGGTCAAACCTTATTTAATCTAGATTAAATTAGGTTTGTGGATGTTTGGCAAAAGAGATTAAGAGATTTAATCCATCTTTAAAAAGCTAAAAGTTGATTTAATTCATAATCCTCAAAAAGTGAGGATTATGGAATAATCACTTTTCATAATCAGGTTTGACCTTTTAATTTACCATCCTATCCCCATGTTTTTCACAAAAGATATCTCATACCCCTTAATTAATTAGATAGTTTTTGGAGATTATCTCTCCTATTGTTAATCTTCTCCTACGGCTAAGAGAAAACTATCCTACTGAAAATAGGAAAGAGAATCCTATATAAATTATGAGAGTTATAGAATGTTCTATACTTAAAATAATAGGAAAAATATAATTGTCATATTAATATATAGAATTTAACATCCCCCCTCAAACTCAAGTTGGTAGAAAAGAATAAGCTTGAGTTTGGAGGTTAAGTCTGAGATCCAAGTTGAGATGAATTCCATGTGTAGAGTCTGACGATGCAAGAACAGAACAGGAGTCACCAGGGCGAAGTCCAACACCCGTCAAGGTCTTGGGGTGAGGTCCAACGACGAAGAACAAATCTGGAGTCCTGGGGCGAGGTCCGATTACCATAAAGGTCTCGGGTGAGGTCCGGCGACTAAGAACAGAGCAGGAGCCCAGGATGACGTCCAATGACCATAAAGGTCTCGTGGTGAAGTCCGGCGACTAAGAAGAAGGCAGGAGTCCCAGGGTGAGGTCTGACGACCGTAAAGGTCTCGGGGTGAGGTCCGGCGACTAAGAAGAAGGCAGAAATCCCGGGTAGAAGTCCAACGACCATAAAGGTCTCGGGGTGAGGTCTGGCGACTAAGAACAAGATAGGAGTCCTAGGGTGAGGTCCGACCACTAAGAACAAGGCAAGAGTCAAAACAAAACAAGAGCAAGATCCATTGCAGGAACCGAACGAGACGCATGGTGGCATGTTTGGTAGCGTTGTGATTGGTGGAAGGAACGAGATCTTATGGGGGTATACAATTAGGATTTGGGCTAAAGGAAATCGATATAGGTAACTGAAGAAGGAAGCAATTATTTATTTATTTATTTATTTTTTGAGCGAAAGAGATAAGCTAAAGTTGATGAACAATAAGAGTAGACGGTGGCTAGGGTTTCGTCATAAGCGAAGATCAATGTATAGAAGGGGCAAGAAAGAAAGATCAAAATTCTGAACTCGAGAAGCAAAGAAGAATATGAAAAGAAACAAAAGCACATGAACTGGCCGGGTATATGGCAAAAAGTCAGGCGAACTGTAGAAGGCCGTCCGCCGGAGTTTACGAAGCAGTTGAAAGACTCTCAAACCGGCGGATCGTATGGCTCTGATACCATGATATAGAAAATGTGAAGGGAAAGATTATTATATTAGAGAGCATTATAGAACATTAATAAAACTGTGTACAATGAAACCTTTATAGGTAAGAGAAAACTATCCTACATAAAATAGGAAAGAGAATCATATATAAATTATGAGAGCTATAGAATGTTCTAGACTTAAGATAATAGGGAAAATGTAATTGTCATATTAATATATATAATCTAACAGTAATAACCAGAGTCCAGTTTTGGTGGCCCACATGTTTTTAGCGACACTTACTAGATATTTAATCAAAACTGAAATGCATGTGGCCAGAGCCTTAGTAAAGTGCAACATGTCTACGAGAAAATGTATCATGAAGTTCCCTGAATTCAAATGCAAAGAATAGAGGACTGCCCCAAATATAATGTACTTTGCCTGGTTGCTAGAAATCTGATAGACATGCTGTAAAAATGAAGGTAACTATGGACGGACCGGCATCGAGGCGTTCTTTGAGGCTAATGACGAAGGTAGGGCAACGATCTGTCCATCAGTGTAGAAATCTCAGCCCTAATTCACTAATGACGAAGGAAGACGAGGAGCAGTTGGGGGCGTGTGAGAGACCAGCGACACGATAACTGCAAAATCTTGTCAGCAATATTCGTCGCAGAAAAGTAGGGATTAAAGGCCACATCACCGCTCGTGCTGGTACTGATAATAGGGTTGTCAGGCATGGGTGAACATGTGTAGTTGTTGCACCCGGGCTTAGGACCACTTCGGAAGCAGGTCACAGTACAGGCTTGAGACCTTGAAAGTTGCACTCGGAAATGTCGCAGTGGACAGGCTTATAAGATGAACTGACGTAGCCTTTGTCACAAGCTACCCATAAGAACTGGCCGCCGAGGTCTACGGTTAGTTTTACCGGCACGAAAGGAGTTCTTTTGTTGATGTGGGTAGTATACTGCTGGGTTAATGGATCTTGGGTGATCGGAAGGACGAGTGCACGGGGCCGGAAAGATGTGTTTGCCTTGGAGTGAGACATGTAGGAGAAGAGGGAGAAGAAAATCAAAAGATGAAACCTTGAGCCATTGAACCTTGAAGTTGGTGATACCATGCTTAAATGACTATGTCTCTATATAGAGAGCAATATCCTTTCGCTATTGTAAGATGGATGGCGAAGTGCAAGTAGGCGTATGGATATGGAGGTTACAGAGCCAAATTCCGAGACATGCATTGGAAATCGTTATTTTCGAAACGTTGGTTTTTTTGTTGGTAGTGTCTCAGTTTTGTTTTCATGTTATGTTGCATGTGCTGCAGAGAGGTCTCTACATGATGATAAAATCCAGTTTCAGAGGTGTACATGTATATATATGCAATTTTGAAAACTCGTACTTGTGAATTGCTTAGGGCTACAATTTGCTTGCTGGATAATGGCATACCTAGGATTGCAACCTTTGAAGTAGCACCATGAACAGGGCCGGAACTACACTATACCCGGGGGGGGGGGGGGGGGGGGTGCTGCAGAGAGGTCTCTACATGATGATAAAATCCAGTTTCAGAGGTGTACATGTATATATATGCAATTTTGAAAACTCGTACTTGTGAATTGCTTAGGGCTACAATTTGCTTGCTGGATAATGGCATACCTAGGATTGCAACCTTTGAAGTAGCACCATGAACAGGGCCGGAACTACACTATACCCGGGGGGGGGGGGGGGGGGGGCTAATGTACCCCCTCAAGTTTTGATAAAATATATATATATATATATATATATTTATGTTTTTTCATGTGCGACTCTCTCTCTCTCTCAGTCTCACTCTCATGGCTCACCTCACCCTCACAGTCACGGCGGTCGGCGGCCCTCACCGGTCACCAACTCCGGCAAGGCAAATCACAGACGTTATTTCACTACCCAAAAGCCCACGACGGTTGTGCGCTGAGTTTGACGAGTGACGAGTGGTCTAGATCTGACTCCACCTGCGATTACGAACGATTTTTCTTCATCAGTGGCCTAGATCTGACCCTACCGACGATTACTAAGTGAGTCACGATTACGAACGATCTAGCCTAGATCTGACTAGGGCTGAGTCGGAGGAGTGACGATTGGCGATTACGAAGGCATCGGCCGGCGGCCACGTTGTATTCAGATTTCTGACGAGTGACGACCTCACTGGCGGCCAGCAATTTCGGCGATTCAGGCACTCGCGACGTGACTATCATTTTTGGTTTTCGGCGATTCAGGCACTCGACGACTCAGGCACTTGCGACTAGCATTTTCGGCAATTCTGTTCTTCTTCACTCCACCGCCGGCGACGACAACGTTGTACTGGTCAACTGCCGGTATGCATCTTGATCAATTTTTTTTTTCTATTTGAGCATTGATTGATTATTTAGGTATTGAGATTATTAATCGATGATTTTAGGTTGTTAATTGTGCATTTGAGATTTTAGGTTGTTAACTGATGGTTTTAAGTTATTAATTATGCATTTTAGATTATTAAACTTAATAAGATCTTTTGGATGCTTTTTAGTATTTTTTGTGTATTATTGAAAAGTGCACTTTATTTTTGTGTATTATTTTACTTATAAAAAATTTACTGACTTCAATACATTTTTAGCATCTTCTGAAATGAAATCCTGGTTTCGTCACTGACCATGAAAGGATAGATCCGTCAAAAGTGTTCGCTATGGCATTGTCCACGTTAAAAGGCAATAGCGCAATTATGGGTGTGAATTGTTGCCTAATTTTCTTGGGACGCCCTTTGCGTGTGACCAACCTCTCTTATAAAGTGGACAAAATATATCAGCTGAATCCACAGGGACTAAATCCAATAACTGGAGACTATTTTCGGCTTATATGTTGAAGTCCAAACCACATAGGACCCATGTGAAATTTATATTTCCAGTACTGGCACATTAGCCTTTTTGATCTTGATTTGGTAAAAAACTGTGATTAAGCTGGAGTATACCTGTGTGATGGGGTAGAACTTGTCAACTGCGTGCAGTTAGCAAATTCAAACTTATTATTGCTTGGGATATGGTTACCAGGGGTGGCCCCCTGGACAGCTATCGTCGGAAAATTTTAGTCGAGATCGACGATATGAGTGTGGTCTATTATCTATTACATGACGTTCCCCTGCCCCGTTATTTGACATCTTAATTCTTGGTTGCGGGGCACTACTTAGAAATCTTTGGTAGGTACACGCTTTTCACACTTACAGGAAAACAAACTTTTGCGCGAACCAAAAGGCAAAGCAGGCAGGTGATCAGCGAGCGACGTGCATTCCATCTGTGGAACCATGAGCCGATCTTTTTGTCAAACCTATTGCAACATGATACTAGTGGAAGAGTCACCAGACGATGTGACTCAAACTGTTTGTTAAATAAATAAAATATCTCCTGCATTTTTAAAAGAAAAAAGTTGAATTAATTGGGTTAGATTGAGTTGGAATATTTGGGTTGATAAAAACAAAGTAAGAATTTTTTTTATTTAAACCAAAAATAAAGTGGTGGCTACAAATAGTAGTGTGGCGACGGCCTGAGGTGGTGGTGGCTTTTGGTAGCGGCTAGCAGTGGAGGAGGCTGCCGATTTTGGTGGTGGCAGCTGGTGGTGGTAGCTAGAGGCTGCTGGTTGCTTGGGCTTGGGCTGGTGGTGGCTGTCGGAATGACCGGCTTGGCGGAGGTTGCCGGCTGTGCTGGAGGCTGCCGGCGGTATCAAATGGCAGCAGATGGCAATGCGACGATAGATAGTATTAGTTCTTATTTATTAAAGTTACCAACAAAATATGAGTTTTTACACAAATAGAATTTAAAAGTTGCATCCAAGATAACCTACTATAATATGAGCCCAATCCATCCGAACCCATTTTGTAATTAAGTGGGTTAGGCAGTAAAAGCTTACATTTTCTTGGGTTGGTTAAATTCAAAAAAAAACCTAACCGAAGTTGCATCCATAGACTTCACTTGAGCGAAGTTCATCTTGTTACTATAAAGCAAAGAACTGCTGCTATATTGGTCCATACAGCGACGACTCGATCAGCCCCATGACTGTAGTTTATAATAACAAAATAAACATAAGCCAGCTATTGCTATTGCTATTGCCTTGTTTTATCGCAGTTGCATCTTTTATAATGAAACCTTTTTTGTCAGCTATCCGAATCGTAGGAAGATAGTTACAACCTTTAGTATATATAGTAATAATTAATGGTCGTTAAAAAATAAGAAATAGCAATAATGACATTAACTGTTTTTAGAGAATTAATTATCGCCATACGAGGGATTGTAGCTATCTTCCTACAGCCCTGACAGTAATAATTTTTTTTTCCTTTGGTAATAACAGAATATCTAAGATGGTTGTCTCTTTCTGCTCCTAATAAAAGATATAAACTCCAACATATGGTTATTTACCATTTAGGCATAAATGTTTACGCATTGCTCCTCAATGCTTGAACGAGTCTTTCTAGTGCAAGAAGTCTGGTTCCACAAGGATGAAGGTGGGGAGCTGGTCATGGTAAGTGTACTCAGATTTGGGAAGATTCTTGGCTTTTCAAAGATGGTTTATTCATATTTCATCCCAAACCTCTGTCATCTCCAATTGTTTAGAATTACTCATGTTTCGACCCTTAAATCCATTTTCTAGGAAACAGCCATCTACTTCAATTTATAGATCGAACTTCCAGGTTGCACTTCCTAAAAAGAAGGAAAAAGAGTACGTGCTTGTAAACATACCATACTTTTAGTTGCAATCTATTTTTTATTTTTTCTTTAAGCCGGTTTATTTTTGGCTTTTCTGAATTCAGGTAACAAAATTTCTGAATTTTTTTGTCAAGTTTACTTGGTGTGGTGGTCAAGTAGACTTGGTGCCCAAGGTCTTCACTTGGTGATCAGGGTCTTGTCTTAGTGGCCAAGACTTGTAATACGGAGAATTCCATACCAAAATTGCCCAGTGGATTCGAAGGTTTATTCTTGGGAATTAGACGTGTTAAACAGAGAGCTTTCTTGGAAAAGTGTTTCCGATCCTGCAATGGAGCTGATGACAGCCTTTGCCAAACAAAAGATCAGCAAAACTAGAGAACCCAAACTAATATATTGGTGTTTGCCCCCTGCAGGAAAAATCAGAATTAACACAGATGGAAGCAAGAAACAAGGAGATTCTCGTGGATTTGGAGCTATTATAAGGAACGACGAAGGAGAATGGACGGGAGGATTTTTGGAATACCTCTCCATCTGCAGCACCTGGAAGTTGAACTAAATGGAATACTCAAAGGACTACAGATGATCAAGGACAAGGGATACCAAGATGCAGTCTGGAGACAGACTCAGAATTGACAAAAGAGCTATTAACGGAAGAATATAACTCCTACCACCGGCTAGTTAATCTAATTCTGCACTGCAGATTCCTACTGTAAGCCACTAAGACAGCCATACTGCATGCACTAAGGGAATGCAATACCTGTGCTGACTACTTGGCAAACCTAGGAGCAAATCAAATCAAGGCTTTCGAGTTCCTGGAACAAACACCGACAGAAATGGAGATGATGCTCCAGCATGATGCTGTAGGAGTACGGCATATGCGTTTGTGATCTTGTGATACTGTTCTTTTTATTTTCTTTCCTTAGCACCAAAAAGTAAAAAAAACTTTCACCATGTTCGAAAAAGTCAACGAGACTACAGAGATAAACCGAACGCAGGGGTTCACTTTCTGCAACAAAGTATATAGCTCCGAACCATGAATACGTTTGACTACTCGATCACTACTCTATGCTCGTATTACCCTATACAACTAGTACTTAACACACTAGAAGTTCACCAAGCCCGTAGATAAGAAGAAACAAGCAAGTACAGGTAAACTATATTATTCAGTAGGCAAATTATAAACATACAAACACATGGTGCATACATTTATTAATGAGTTCCTGATGACGATGTAACTCGCCTTCATAATTCTTATTCTGTTTACACCAACAATCCAACAACAAGGGTGGAACACAACACTAGCAATATGTCAAACAACGAAAATGATGGACGGTCAAGCAACCTTTCACTTTTTATGGTTCTTGATGAGGTAGTTGTTGCCATAATTCACAAGGCCTATGAATGGTTCGATAGACACATGCACAGTATTAGCAATAAAACCTTCCTTCACGTCATACTCAACCGTCACTTTGGTGGTGCATGAAGTCTTACTCTTCCCTATGACTTCGAAACGAACCAGGTAAGAGTTAAATCCCAATCCAAGATATCCTCCTTGGTAAGCATGCACTTCTTTCACCATCTTTTTGTTATCAACCAGGAGAATCTTGTCGACGTAAGTGGAAAATAGAGAGCCTGATCATTGATTCAGAACTCTCAGTTGCATGGCAAGCATTACTAACTGATTAAGAAAACAACCAAGCTCTAGTTGAGTAGACGTACCTGGATTCGTAGTTGGTGTAATAACGGTCCCGACGCCTCCATCGCCTTGTGAGATGTCAATTTTGGCAAAAAGGTCGGGGACACAGATGTATGTCAGTTCAAGGGTGCCGTACAGAGCCCATGCTTCACTTGCCGGCACGTTCACTTCGGTTTCGTGAGAAAGTGTTCCGTACATTTTCTTCTTGTGGGTGGATGATGGCAAGGAATTGGGTTTCGGGCAAATTTTATGCTGGCGGGTGGAATTACTTCTTCTAATGAAGGGTGACAAATGTTGATCGAAGAACTTGTACATTCTAATACTACCTCCAAGTTTCTGTATATATAGAAGTATTAGATCGAAGACCTAGCCAACACATGTCTATGAAGTAATCTATTAATCACGTCCTAGATAAGATTGCCTTAGTAATTGGTCCCGATGTTCTCTGCCGTCGCAATATTAAAATATTAAGTTGGGATCGGAAGATTCCAGGGCTAATTATTCACCTTGTCACGGCAACAGGAGCCTTGTGGTTGTGGGACACTCCATATTCCCAATGGGGGAAATACAAAGAGAGAAAAGGTCTGAATCCTCTCATTGTACTACATATATACGTATGTTCTCATTATAATTTGTCGTTGAAGAGACTTTGTTGCTGTAGCGTATCCTGCAAGCATACATGGAATAGAAAATTTACAGACGGTGGATTTAGACAACCAAAGCGAAAGTTGCTCTCCGCGTTTGTGCTCCAAAACGTTAGTATGAAATATTTCAGAACTGTCTAGAAAACATCACGACAACCAAAGCGAAAGACGCTCTCCACGTTTATGCTCTTAAAACGTTAATACGGAATGTTTTAGAATTGTCTCGAAAACATCGTGCCAAATTGCTAAACGACTACTTACAAAAAATTATCATTTTTGTCACGCAACTATTGTTTGAAAGAGTAACTCAAGTATAATTTTTCTTTGAAAATAATAACCAGAGTCCAGTTTTGGCCGCCCACGTGTTTGTATTGACACTTTCTAGATTTTTTTATCAAAAGTGAAACGTGTGTGGCCAGAGCCCAAGTACAACACGTGTCTACAAGTAAATATATCATGAAGTTTCCCGAGTTCAAATGCAAAAAACAGAGGAGTATGCCCAATATGATATACTATGCGTTGTTTGCCATACCGGTGGATTTCGAGTTATAGTACTATTTTATCTTTTCGGCCACCCTTTATGACTTAAATGAGCCTAGAAAAAGGTTTGTAGACGGCAAAAGTAGAACATATCTTCTAATATTTAATGGAAAACATGTTTATCTTTTGATATAAATGGAACTACAATAGCTAATATAAGAAATCAGTATCTTTGTCCTTTGACAAATTAAGCAATAAAAGAACACGTTGTGGTCGGACAAAAATTCGAGAGAGACAAAACATTCTCCCACATTGGGCAACAAAGGAAAGATGTATAATTAAGATTTGGAAAGAGAGGAGGATGAGTGTCATTGTAGTCCTGATTCCAGACGTCTACACAAATTCAGACTCTTAACGTTTTCAATATAGTCTTTGGGAATAGACAATTCTAAAGTTGATACATCAGGGTTACATAATTAACATACTTTATATTCATGTTAGATCAATGATAATGATTACATAATATTGATCTCATGTATATAATGGATCCCAATGCTAACTAATTGGACGGAAAATCCCACCACTATGTTATTGTTGTTCTGCTTTTCATAGTCGTAGTGACCATTATTGCAGCTTCTTGAAGTTCTCAAAATTAGTTCATGGAGAGACTCACAAGTCATCATATATTAATTGTGCAGGGTTTTATATCCCTGATGTTTTATGTTGAGAGCTTGAAGTGTGATTGAAGTAGAGTAAGGTGTGTCCATTTTTTAGCAGTTGGGCCACGTAGAATCTGCAACTCTGCATTGATGCATTTAAGATGTGGTCAGGAGTGACAACTACGTGACCTGGTTAAGCTCAATGTTGTCCAGAAGGATTGGTGGGTCGAAAGTAAGGGTCTGTTTGATATGACTGTCAGTTTTCAGTTTTTTTTCTAAAAAAAAGGAGAAGAGTTCTGATTTTTTTTTACCAGTTTAAAAAACTGGTGGCTGTTTGACATAGTTTATTTTTTCAAAAAACAGAAAAGAGCAAGCGTTTGACAGGACAATTCTTTTGGCTTGCTCTTTTTTTTTTAATATATACATTTTTACATAATTAAATATTATTAAAGGTAATTAAGCAACTATATTATAATATCTTAAACATTATAAATTTTCAACATTACAATGATTAACAACCAACATTAGCTCATTTTAATCCTAAACAAGACCACCGGCACCAAGACCACCGGCGGACCACCACCGGTCGGCACTGCCACACTACCACCAAAGCTGCACACACCCACGGATTCGCCCCATCACCTCCGGCCTCATTGCCACACCACCGGCACCCAGATCGGGCCACCGTTGTCCGTCGTCAGCGGACATCACAACCGGTGCTACAAACCCAAACTCTCTCCGGTCAAAACTGAAGCCCATCCTTCTTTCTTTCTCTCGCCGGTCAAAAATCGGTGCTACAAACCCATGGCTTTCTCCGATTAGATTTAATTTAGGGCTTTCGGGACTGGGGGAGATAGAGAGAAGAGAGAGAGAGAGAGCCAAAAAGCGTTGCAAGTCACAATAACCAGAGGTGGAGTGGTGGAGTTGCCGATGTCCGGTGGAGGAGATGGACGCGGTGGCCAGTGAAGGCGACGGACGCGGTGGAGCTGTGGAGTCCATGAGAGTTGTGGCCGATCGAGCCCCTGTCTGATGAAAGAGATGAAGTCCAACTGGAAGGAGGGTTTCATACCCAGCAAAAAAAATCCCAATTTTGTTGCTAGTGAGGCTCAAAGCCTCGACCTCATTAAAGCCTTCCTCAGCCCCGCGTGAAAATTAGGTTAGAAAAGAGCTCCGAGCTCTTTTCGGTTTTGGGGCTTAGTTTTTAAAGTGTTGGCCCTTTTAAAAAAAAGAAAGCCCACCAAACACCCCAACTTTCATGGACTTTTGAAAAAAAAGAGAATAGGGCCAAAAAAGAGCAAAAAAAATGGCTGTCAAACGGCCCCTAAGTTCGACTTTGGACTTGCTCATTCCTCTTTCTTCCCCAAATGAGATATTCTTCGTGAACTTTGGCATGTGCGGGGTTGCCAGAAGTACAGATAGTGCGCCCCTTTGGGGTTAACTATAACGACAGTAAGACGTCTTGCCCCCTACTTGCTTATCAAAACGCAGGTTTTCATGAGTTTGAGGTGCAAATTGCAAGAGCAATGCTACGTTGCTTCACTTGTTTTTATGAGAAACTCTCAAACCGGAGAAAATGTTTAGTGGTTGTCTAAGACCACGTCACCAATATAGCTGATGGTATTAAATTATCACTAATGTCTTGCCAACTCAACAAACTGATCACGTGTGGACAATAACAGCAAATTCTGTTAGGTAACCATGATTAATGAAAAATTCAAATTCAAACTTCACCAAAATTTTTAAAATCCTGCTCACCAATTTTCTGCCATTAATATATTTCCATTTCTTTTTCTTATTTCCTTTCTTCACCGTCATCTCCCGTCTTTCATTTTTTCCATTATAGAAAATAAAACAAAAAATGTGAAAGTCACATCTCCAACCTAAAGCATCGTATTTTCTTCATGACAACCACATATTCTATCACTCAGCTTGAATCTGCCTGGTCTTTGTTTTTGGATCCTTGCTCACCAACTTGAACACATAGTTGTTGTTGCGTATCTAAGTGGCCATTGCCAATTGGATCAATTGATAGTTGTTCAAGACATGATGTCCATAGCATAGGTCTAATGTCTTACATCGTGTTTTAAGCACACAATGGCTACGAAGACGTGCTTTGTCCACCGATTCAAGAAGTTCCTCTAGCGATGGCTGTGTTGTCGTTTTCAGATTTTTAGATATGTTTGATTAAGATACATACCAAATGTTGAATGAATTTTGTTTTAATTAAGGAATTGTGTAGCCATTGATTTGTTAAATTTAATAGTTCAAAATTTTCTTGTACATTCAATATACTTTGAGCAGTTATTATTTTAGAAAATCTTCTTAGATATTGGTTGCATTAGTTATTATTTCTTGTAGCCATCGATTTGGGGTATTTGTTGCATTAGTTATTATTTCTTCTTTGTGGGTTTCAGTAATCATCACTTTTAACGATATTGGTGCACTTGAATCTAGTTGCGTGCTTGTGAGTTTATCTTTTACTTGTTGAAGATTATGAACCAAATGAGGTTGAAGATTATGGACCAAATTAGGAGCAGCAGGTTTTCTTTTTTGATTCGGAGTCCATTTTTTTTTTATCAAGAGTTCTTTGACCATCCAAGAGGACCAAGATCTGTACATAATTGTTTGCTCTTATCAATATGGTATATTCTGCGGTGGTGGTTGTCAAAAATGAAACGAAAGAGAATGGAGATGAAAGAGAAGAGAAAAGATGTTGGTAAGTGGGTTTTGGTAGCCATAAAATCGTTGTTGTGCATTATCCTCATTTGATGTCAACATAGAAGACAGGTACAGTTGCTATACATTCATACTCGACTGGGGAAGTTACAGTTTGTGAAGTTGCTAAGATGTGAAGGATTGTTCACTTTAAGCAGAAGCCAAAGTGGGAAGAAAAGGAAGACGGGGAGCTTCAGACTGCTTGAAGTGACTGATATATTCATACGGGATGCAGCTGAACTTTAATGGTAAAAAAATGAAAGAGAAAAGAGAAGGAACATGAATGTGAGAAAAGGGATTGAGAAAGAGAAATGAAAGTATATTGATGGCAGAAAATTGATGAGAGTGGGTCTTTCAAAATTTTGGTGAAAATTTAAATTTTAATATTTCACTAACCATGATTATCTGAAGTTTTAAATTTGCTATTATTGTCCTCAGGAATACTTTGTCTAGTTGGCAAAATGTTGGTGGTAGTTTAACACCACCTATATCAGTGACGTGGTATTATGCAACTACTGAATATTAGATTATTGAAAGGTTGATATAACAATAAACCCTCAAAATTTATTAAGGTAAATGTTTTAGGAGAAGTTAAGTTCAAAACCGAGTCTCACCCTGCTGAGTTTTATACCATACTAGTTAATGTGCCCGTGCAAATGCACGGGACGCGATGTAATTTAGTTTTGTGTCAGTCATGTTGGTTTAAAATTTCAAATGACAAAGAAAGATCAAATTCTAAAGGCAAGTGAGATAATTAATTTATATATCTTACACGTAATACTTCGCATTACTCAAGTACGTAAATTTTTTTAATAAATTAGTCCATTGCCTAATATATAAGAATCATATCAATATAGAGACAATCTCTAACACCAATTTTGTGTTATAGATCATTGTGTCATCTAAAACTACTAAGGAAAAAGATGTACAACAAATTTCACTAACATGTTGGTTTCATTAATTGTTTTATGCATCAAAATCTAGTAAAAGAAGTTTGCATATTTACATAACGACGGCTTAGCAAAAAAGGATATAGATTTAGTTTCACATTTTCTCTTTCTTTTTGTCTACAATATAATATTGGCAAATCGATAAATATCCTCAGTCACATGTTATATCTTATTTGATGAGAAGTACTGTATTACATGTACTTTTTATATCAATTCATGTAAATAATAAATCGTTCAAATCTCAAAAGTAAAGTGACCTGTTGACCAAAGAAAACTTTTTTATTATTGTACATAAGTACCAAAAGATGATTAGGAGAGAAGCCTTCTAGTGAATACATTAAGAGTTCCTACTCCTATGATAGATTATTCGAAACGTGCAAGTATTTTCGAAGAACTAAACTTATAACTGTCATTGGTTAGTCGATTCACATTTGTCTAATTAGGGTTCTGAACATTAATTTCCCACTATTTGTATTTATACACCAACACTTTGCTGCTACCATTTACATAACGATAGCTATCATTACTTTCAACAACCATTATTGCTAATTCCGCATTTACAATTACCGTCACTACCACAACCACTTCAGTTTTACCCCCATATGCACTTAGATATAACAATGTCATAGTTAACCACTACCACATCATGTCATAAACACTGCCGTTACCAAAAAATTAAATCTTTCACATGTGCAGCGTCAACTGTGCTTCTACTGTCGCTGCCATATCTAACTCCCTTTTCTTGCTAGCACTTAAAGTTGTAAATGTTTTAAATTGAGTTAAAAGTTGTCTCCAAACCCATTGAAATGGTGCAACCATTGATACCATCACTCAAGTCCTCGATCTACCTTCTCATTTTCTTTTACTCAACTGACTTTATTATTCTCTTTTTTTTTTTAAATGTGAGATTTTAAACCAACAAACGAAGAGCAGAGAAGCAAAATATAAGAAACTCTAGCACATTCAGTTTTGCCAATGTTTGTTACATATCTATATGTTTTTAAATGTGATAATAAGTGGCTGAATGTGAGACTTAATATTTTTTTTATTATCATCTACTTTGTTTTTGAATGTAGAGAATAAACACTTGCATCTCATCTTTTTCCACATAAACGTATCTAACTACTAATGAGATAGTTATATAACATGTAATAAAATGCAACCCAAAAAAAAAACTAATATTAACCGACTTTATAACGGATTTGATATCATATTTTTCTCAGATTGCCTCAACAACGCTAAAAACCATGAAGAACATCTCATTTAGACTAACATGTTATCATATTTGGTAAGACTTTAGGCTCTTAATTATTAATACTGGATATCTCCTTACATTGGCTAACGGATATTATGCGTAGATCAAGCCACGACTATTTAATTCAAATTTATTTCTTTTTGTATTTTTTGCTTGATGCTAAAGATTTCATATAAGTGATATAAGTGACTAAAGAATAAAGATTCAGGATAGCGTTGATAGGAGTAACCACGTAGGAAACCTTATCGTTAAAGAGTGCAAATTGTATAATAGCCAAAGTAGATTAAAACACAAATATACTTAAATGCATACATCTAATGTTTTGATATTCTAATGCAACTTTAGACCTACTATGCCCATATAAAAGGTTTCACAATTAAAAAAGAATAAAGAGGGCCGAGGAGGCAACCAAAAAAAATAAAATTACATACTAATTGACTTGGATCACTGTACCTTCTTTAGGATGTATTACCCTGCTCTCACATCAAGTCCTAATGTCCCTTAAAATACTCTTTAATTGATGCTAGCTTATAATTTTATCGTTAGAGATTCTTACGGTATTTTTCTTTTATCACGTTGTAAAGTGTACATAAGGAAAAAGTTACATAAGCATCGACTGACTTGAGAGTCTTAACAACAGTTAACTCTACTGCAAAATTAATGACACTCCAGTTTTTTTTCATTTATGCCTTTTTTGTAATATTTCATGCTTTTACATACATTATTAGAGGTGGAATTCTACTCATATACTGTTATGGTTGAAAGGTAGTTTAAGCTTCGGCGCGTCTTTTAAGAAGGACACCATTTTTCTTACAACCTTTTCAAAAGGTTTTTACTGTCAATTCTAAAATTCTTAACATACCTGATCTTAGCCAAAATTCTTAACATACACACTTTTAGCAATAAATACCTAGAGTGTATGTAGTGAACTATAGACTCATAATATTTTTAATCTACACGTCAACTTTTAAAATGTTACCTTGACAATGAGATATCCTTTGAAGCAAGATGACATTTGCTCTCTTATTTGCACATATATGTGCACGCCCTTTAGGGTAAGACACTTTCTATCTTATTTGCACGTAGTTTAAGAAGCATTTGTTGGTGAGAATATTGTTTGCTATACATTTATGCTACAAATAACTTGATCAGGGAAAAAAAAAGTACTCTCAGCACATCATTTATAAACATGCAATGGATACTTGGTGATAAAAAGGTGTATATAGAAGTATAGAGCAACTTTCAAATTAAGCAACAATTGTTCTTGAAAAAGTAACCCTAAAAACTATATCGAAATTTGGCTTGTTCTTGACGTTCAAGAGCATTTAACAGGGCAGAGGACCAATATTATCTCTTGAAAATAAGTTACTGGAATAATAAGTGCTACAAATAACTTGATCAGGAAAGCAAAAAAGTACTTTCCGCACATCATTTTTATATAAACACGCATTGGATACTTGTTGATGAAAAGGTTTATACAAAACAACTTTCAAATTAAGCGACAATTGTTCATGAAAAAGTAACCCCAAAACTATATCGAACTTTGGCTTGTTCTTGACATTCAAGAGAATTTAACAGGCCAGGCAGATGATCAATGTTATCTCTTAATAATGAGTCAGTGGAATAATAAGGGGGAGGATGCGTTGACCGGTAATATGCCATTTTGCGTCCTTATATGTTGCTAGAAGGTAGAATCTATATGGCGAAATATAGCTTCATGACCTTTTTAAGGTGGAGGATGGTTTCACCCCTGATATGCCATTTTTTGTGTCCTATCTGTTGCTAGAAGGTTAACAATAACATCACTAAATTATATTGGCAAGAGACATCATTGAAAAAGCATATAAAAGAGTGGACATAGAACCCACCGCATAGTAAAAATATCTTACACTAAGGTAAAGAAAAAAAAGTTGCATATTAAAAGTTTTTTTATCATCGCTAACCTGAGCAAAAAAGGGTGCACAACTCAAAGTGAAACTTTACATGAAGGCCATTTACTATTTCATCAGAGCCAATTAGTGCACAACCTGAGCAACGCAAGACTCCTTGTTATATCCAAAAATTCTATTTCAGCGATTTCTTCAAGCTTATAAAACTCTCTATTAAGGTTGCCCTTACTGGAAATTTGCTCATCATACTACCAGTAAAGCCTTATTTGAAGCCTTAGATGATAAAAAGTGCATTCATGCAAGATATGGCTGCACGGCATGGTGAACCAAGGTTTCTTCAAGTAACAGGAGTCGGGATCCCTGTAGAATTAGTAAGAGATACGGGCTCCACATTGGCTAACTTTGCTCAATCTTTACATTCACCATGTAGCTCCAAGACTTAAGGCCAAAAATGTTTCATTTGCAGTCTGCTGAAGCACTTGGGAGTAAATATAGTAACCTGGCCACATCAAGTGTGGTAAATGCCTTGAGAATGTATTGGCATTTATTTGCGACCAAGTGCCAAGAACGTATTTAAGTCAATCCAAGTCCATAGTTCATTAGAATGTATGTAATCTCGACCGCTTCCTCTGGATAAGCAATAGGCAAGTTGCAAAAATTATAGTAAAACTCACCACATGTTCATATGCAATCATAGGAAGGCTATATGAACTACGGCTAGGATAAGCATAATTTGGAGTAAATGACTTCTGACAGTCTCTCAGTTTACTTCATTGTATGCAAACATTATACCCAATGACACACTTTGAAGGAGGCCCAAGTAAGAAGGCACGTCCTGAGGGATAAAAGGGAAACTAACCGAATGGTAGCAAGAAGAGCACAGAAGAGGCAGGTCTTACCGGTTCTCCATGGACCATCAAAGAAGAAGAGGCCACTTTGTTTGAAATTCACATGATCCATTATGATATTAAAAGCAATTTGTTTTTCTAGATTCAAGCACGAACCTGCCAAAAGAACCCCGGAGGAACTGCAATAGCTAATTCATCAGGAATCTAACAGCTATTGCATTGTATAAATCTCCCTTTCGTAAGTCAAAAGATGATCTCAATGTGAAAATAGAGAGAAAGCAGGAGAAAGAGAGGATATGCTCGATTCATGGGTTTTTGTCATTGATTAGGACACGAAAAATATTAAAGTTACATACAAAAGTATTCTAGTTTTTCTATTTATTTGATTTCTTAGTTGTTAAAGGAAGAGTCTAAGTGATGTGGGGAACTATCCGGATGAAAGTTAAGGCTGATTTGGCACAAGGATAAGACTCCAAAAAGCTGATGTGACGCAAATATAGAGCTCTAAAAATTCTATGTGTCGCGATTCTAAGCAAAGGTTTCAGCTTTATACATACATACATACATACATACATACATACATACATACATATACATATATATATAGGGAGCTGATCCGTTGAGAACGCTAGCAAAATGGGGTATTTTGCAAGCGCGATCTGACCTTCCATTCTGAAAGATGGACGGCCCAGATCGCGCCATTTTCGAATACTGTCAGTCGTCGGTGACATAGTGTCGCGGACGGACTTTTTTACCTTTTTGCCCCTCTGCCCCGTCTGTTACACTGTATCCCGGACAGCATTCAAGTCCTGACACGCGACAGCAAAAAGGCATCCGCTATATAGTGTAGCGGACGTCCCCTAGGCTGACACTTGTCAGGCATCCGCTATACCCTTCAGCTCTCGTCCGCTACATTATGTAGCGGAAGAGTAGGCAGTGCTTTTTTTCCCTTTCTCTCTCATTTCTCACATTATTTGTCTGACATGTTTCTATTTCTCTCTCTCTTCCCTCATCAATGCTCATGTCTCTTTCTCTTTTTCATGAATA